>PVJA010019074.1:0-38959 GCA_004027025.1 Myocastor coypus
CATCTTTTCTCTGTGTGTTTTTATTTTAATGCACAATTCAAAGTAGTAACTGCTATGTTTTCCCATTTGTGATATTACTGCTTTTGGAAAAGTTATAACTTCAAATATCTGGATATTGTAAAATATTGATATAGAATTAAATTAGGTAAATACCTCTCAGGTTTACTTTTTAACAATAGAAGCCTAGACTAAGATAAATATGCTGGCATGATTGATGGTGTAAGAAGGCAAAAGATAAAAGCCCACATAAAACTTATTTATACTTACCTCAACATTGCAGTCATAAATTTGAATTTTGTTTGTACTGTGGATGTTTGAAGATCAGCTAGAAAGGAAAGTGCAGCCGTTCTGCCATCTTTGCAATGGGCGTCATTCTTTGATCACATAGTTAGAGTATATGTCCTTGTGGGTCTTTGTGAATGAGCAAATGGTAGTTCCTAAAAACCTATCTGAATTTTAATTTGTACTGAAGTATAGGAGTTTCTGCATTTGCTTTTCTCTTTTTCTGCAGTATGTATTTTTCTTCAATATGTTTATCTTCTGAGAAGTTTTTAAACATAGTTTTTTCTACACTCTATTAGTTAAGATACAAATAACCTGAAGTGGTATCTTTCTCTAAGTATAGATTTTGTTTAAGGAAATGACACATACTTTTAAATAATTGTTAACATGTACCTATTCTGTTTAAGCAAGTTTATATAACATTTTAAAAATTCAAATAATCTGCCATTCTATTTGAATGTTCAGAAATGATAAAGTTGGCTTACATAATTATATTAGTAAAGTTTTTTTGTATTTATAAACCAATTCATATTTTGATTCTGTTGTATAATATAGACCATTGAGCTCTGGAATCTCCAGGCAACTTGTCTGGGTAGATTGACTACATAAATCACAAAGGAGAGGTGCCAAATTCTGAACACTGAAAACTGGATGTGAGTTGTTCTTATCTAGTTTGTTTTGGGCAAACACCCTGTTTTTCTTTAATGAATATTTAATAAACCAGGTTTTATTCTTACTCCTGAACTGAGTATCTTCCAGCCTAAACAAAAATGTAAATTGACATAACTTTAATCTGACTGGTAAGCAGAATAATATATCAATTTTAAAAAACTCTCTTAAAAAAACTCTTAAAAGATGGAGCATACATGCTATTATTTTCAGAAAAAAACTCCTGTGAACATAAAACATTTTAAGTCAGCTTTTACATATTTTTAAAAATCTTGGAAAGGAAATAGGTTATAGTCACTTTGACACTGACTTTTTAAAATAATTTATGTTGTGCTACCAATTTCACCTGGTCAGTTTTATTTGAATGAGCTAATAAATAATTCATGTCTCTGTCCTCTGCTTAGTGTATGTTTTCATGGACATGTGAGACGACATTAACTGAGCCATATAATGTATAAAATTATATGTAGAAATAAGGAAAAGCAACTATATAATGAAAATACATTTTATATCCTTTGCATTGAGCAATGGTGATATAAGAGCAAATAGATTAACAGCAAATAGATTTCCAGCTCACTCTAATATTGTGAGGTCAATTGTGATAACTTTCCTCACTTGAATGATCAGAGTTGAAGTAAAACTTTAAATATGATGGTATTCATAAAGGCTTCTACCAAATGACCCTTTGTATTGGAAATCTTTTTTTTTTTTTTTTGGCTTTTTGAGACAGGGTCTCGCTATGCAGTTCAGGCTGGCCTTGAGCTCACTTTTGTAGCCCAGGCTGGTCTCGAACTTGCACTGATCCTCCTGCCTCAGCCTCCCAAGTGCTGGAATTACAGGCATGCACCACCATGCCCGGCTTGTATTGGAAATCTTTAAACAATCCTAAGTGTATCATTTCCAAAATGTTTTCCTATGAGCTTTGATATGAAGAACTCTGAAGAATCTTCCATGGCCAAACATACTTAGAAAGTCTCATCTCTTGCAGGGAGCTTGGAAGCATGTTGGCTTGTGAAAGCCTAAGATACATACAGTCTTTTCTAATTTTATTGTCCAAGTTTATTCAAAACTTTTTGGTCATGGAAGTCCTTTTACTAGTGAGCTGTTCTGAATTGATTGAATTTCATGGCCAGCATTCTTTTGCACTTGAGTTACGTAAATAATCTCATAAATACATTAGGCATTGAGAATATTTTAGCAGACTTGTGTACTAATGAAGTTTATTTTTTGATGTTTTTTAAATGATTAACATAGGCAAATAACTTTTATTAAAGTGAAGATTAAATGGTTTTATGATGAACATGACTGCAATATGATATAGTTGGTAATTTCTACTTGTTAACTTACATCCCAATATTTTTGATGATGTAAATTGTTAATAATGTACACTCTCAGTGTGTAAGTGCTTTTATTTATATAGTAAACATGTTTCCATGTCATTTTGAAAATTTTAAATAAACATTCAATAGTTTGCTGTGAAGATTTACATAATACAAAATTCATTACATATATGATATTATGAGATGCTTCAGTTCAAACCATAGTACGTTAATTCACCTACATCTAAAAGACTGCAAAAGAACTTAATGTCATTGTATTGCACTTCTATCTTGAGTGGCATAGTACATACTTTAAATTACATCAAGGGGAAGTCATTGTTATGAGAATATTAATTTGGTCCACTTTAAATGTAATTTCAAGGACTGTGCTTATCTGATCCATATAAGCATGCATCCAGGACAAAAAGGAAGTACAAGAAAAGCAGTGAAGTTATATGTTTATTTCAGGAAGAAAAATTTACCCTGGAATAAAGTAGACTTTATTTTATGATAAACTTTGTGCAATTTAAAAAAATAACAGAAAACTCAATTTGTGATTGTTTCTTTAATTAAAATACACAAGCCAAGCTCACTTGAAGCCTTATGACAGTACTGAACTGCACAATCAAAATAAATACTCTTTGCTTAAAATGTGCTTTTCTTTGTCTTTCGTGTTTGAAAAATTCATAAATGATATTTTTTTCTTGTTTCTTTCTAACTTCTAGGGAAATTGATAGGGATAAATTTTTTAAATTCTGGTATCTTAAGTCTGTTGTTTAAAATGTAAGACTTTTTTATATTCTTTTCCTTAATTTTTAAAGTACAACCATGGTTGTTTTACTACTTTGAAACTTTCCTTTTAAAAAATTCTCTTTTTTTCTCAATTTAATCACTGAATGGTGAACTAATAACTTTCAACAATCAGTACTAATGCTCATGTATCATCTATGAGTATACCTAGGTTTATATGTAATATTAGATGATACAAATAAAAATTTGTAGAATTCCTTTTGTTAGTGATGAATGTTTTTAGATGCTTTACAATAGAATAACATTAAAACATCACATGCAAATATAAAATTTAAAATTTCTTATAATTTAGAGTACTTAGCATAAAACTATTTTCCAGCAGAACACTGAAAATCCTAGGAACAATTTCTGTCTCGTTGTCAGGTCATTATCTAAATGCTAGAAAATCTGTGCTTTTGTTTCTTGGTGTATCTCTTTCTACTTGTTTTTCAGTGTTTTTGTTATGTAAAGAATGGGCCTTATATATTTAATGTTCCGTTTAGTAAGTAGCTTGGAAATATGCTGTTTTGTGTTTTTATGTTCTGAGCATTCGAAGTTCAGATTTGCCTCTGTGTCTCTTGAGTGTATTACCAGGAGACATAGGAAGTCACCATGAATTTTCATAGTTAGAAAATGAATAAGGTCTTCTGCACTAGGTGTGTTTTCAGGTGTGCTCACTCTGTGACATCAAGAGATGGTAACACTTTGGAAAGACTATGGATGTGAAGAAGAACCAGGCTAGACATTTAATAACTACTTTTCTGAGATGTGCCTGCTATCAGTGTTTAGCTTCCAATCCCAAACCACTGTTGGGTGGGCTTTAACTTTTCCCTTCAGAATAAAAATATGCACAGGTACAGGCACACAGACACTTGATTCTGGTTGGCTCTGACCTAACTGCGTTGGTTTGTCATGATAACTGAAATTTCAAAGAATATTCTGGACAGTGCTAATATGAATGTTTTGGAAATGCAACTAAAGAACCATGTTCTTTTCAAAACTTTAGGCCACTTGAAAATAATCTTAGGATTTGATAAGCTTTTAACAGCATGTTTATTTTTTTCTCAATGCAGAACCCTCAAATTTATTTTATTCCAGGGAATAGTTTATTTGCTGAATAATTTGAAATTATTTAAACATTTTACACTTAGATTCTGATTTCTTCATGAAGTTCACTTACAAAAATTGATGGAATATTTTCTATCTGTATTTTGTTTATTTTTTTCATTTATCATATAGGGAAATGTTCTGTGGTGGCATTTATTTAATTAATTAGTTAATTAGTTAATTTTTGTGGGTATTTCAGTCTGCCCTGGGTTGGGGGCTGGCATGGCATGTGGTACTGGGAATTGAAACACGGTCCCAGTGTTTGCCTGATCTTGCCTAAGCAGGCTCTTCAGACTGCTGAGCTGTCTTGTTGGGCAGCCTTTTTAAGTATTAAAATAAAACGTATGTAATTTTCAATCACTAAACAAATTAAAATGTCTTTAGCTTAATACATGCTTCATAAAGCCCAACACATTTAAAAGTTTTTTTTTTTTTTTTTTTTTTCTGAAGATTATTTGATTTTTTTTTTCTCAAATAATAAAGAAGCAACTACTGGAGAAATTAAGAACATATGAAATCTAAAAAATATTATGTGCATACATTCATTCTGACTATGAAAAAGTTATTTTATACATAAGGCCAGTTTAGAATCGAAATTTTTACATAAATAATAATAAATATTTTAGTCAATTACTACTGTGGTCTGGAGGGGCAGTAGCTGCAGTGCTTTGATGTTTCTCTCACTTTAGATGAGATGCTTCTTGCCACACAGCCTGGCTTACTCTTGTCCTAATGGAACGCAGCAAAATTGTAGCACTGGTGTAAGTACTATGATTTTGTAAAATGTAGCAGCACCGCCATGCCTGCCTTGCACTGTGCCTACTAAACTGTTGGCAACAGTTGGCTTCTTTAGTAAAAGTATCCTAGCTAACTAATGAGATTTACTTTCTTTTTCCCCAAAATAATTTCTTTTACAAATTCTTGATTTTTTTATGTATAAATAGATCATAAAGTATAAGATTCATTCTTAAATTTTGTATATATACTATATTTTCAATACAACTTGTACACTTTTAGCTACTAAAAATTTGCAACAATTTGTACATTAAATTTACATTTTGCTTATTTACAGATATTTGTATGTTATTGCAAAACTAGTTGTGCAAGTAGATTACACTGTCAATACCACATAACAAACTTTGAAGAAAATATTTGCTAAAAAATAAATATTTCTGCACAGAATATTTTAAAAGCATCATGACTTCATGCTACATTATGTGCATAAAGAGTACAAAGTAGTGTGTGATTTGGTAGATTGATTCATTTAGTTAAAGCATTCCAAAATACTACTTAACCAGATGTGAGTGAGCTTATTCATATCAGATGACTGACATTTTCAAGCAAGCACACACATTCTTTTTGGAAATACATTATTCTTTAACTGGCAAACATTCTGATATAATACATTTTCTCATCAAAATTATAAAATGAGTCGTTCAACTAAAAAGAGGTAATGTGTCTTTAAAATCAGTAGATGCCTAGGCAATGCAGGACTTCTCCATATTTTTACCTCATTTCTTTAACATTTGGAAGAATGGCGCCATATCATTTCAGAGCTTTACAATTATGTGAGGAGTCCGAGGAGTTGGTTATAAGAAAACTGATCCTGAATTTTACTTCTAACTATGGATGATGCAAATGGTGTGGGCTTTTCCTACTCACAGTGTATGTAACTATGGAAAAATACAGTGAAATGCTCACAGTTGTACTTTCAATTAAATCAAAATATACACAAAGGATATACAAAGAATGTAGCTCAAATTTAGGTTTTAGCATCACAGGCATGTCAAATCATTTCATGGTTTTCAAAATATAAGTGCAGGCTACAGATAACGAGTACAATTTAGAAATTCATCTCATTTTGGACATTAGCTTTTCAAGAATAAGAATATTGCCACTTTTTCATGACAGCCTTTTACGGAATATTTCTGTAACTTTGCTATTATTTAGAAGTTTGATTATGATTGATAGAGCAATAAAATTAGTAAATTGATTACATGATTCCTTGTGTATTTCACTTCTGTTGATGTTTCTGATATTCACAATAATAAAGTATTAGCTTTAACTTACAGTTTTCTGAACCTCCACTTAATAGTCTATATAAATAAGTCTTACAATAATAATTTCTTCTCATACTATCACTTATTCATATTCTCTGTGAATTTTCTGTATTGGACATTTAAGAAAAATTATACCAGAATAGAACAAAATAAATTATTCTAACCTTGGCAACTTAACCAATCATAACATGTAATAATTTATAAAACATTTAAAATGTGAACCTTTTAGTTTTTAAAGGCTAATAACAGTTCATTGAAGATAGGATGACAAGGAAATAGCCTTGTATAAAGAGTAAAGAAGAACCTATGCCACACCTAGAAAAGAACTTTATTGTGAATGTGTAATTTGGTGAATGCTGGACAGAGGCAATCATTGACACTGGTCAGGATGGACAAGCAGAGACAGGCTCCCTCACTGATGCTCTCTTATTCAAAGCAGATAGAGCTTTTTAAGGTTAGGGTGAATCATGTCAAGTTTTCATTCCAGAGTTTAAGAAGAACCAACAGCAGAGTTTGAGTCTTGAATTGTGCTGTGGGGCTACCACAGGTGAGGGTTACTGTGCTCCATGGTGCACACAGCATTTCTGTATTTATATTTGAGAGGATCCTCCACATGTCCCTTCAAGATTTGTTAGATGAGACCTCCATTTTTACAGTTTGGGGTACTGAAGTGATGGTTTGTTGCAAGTGTAAGTGGAGAAGGTATTCAGGTATTCAGGCTGACCGCATTGCCACCATTCTACATGAGCGCTTTGGCAGTTGAAAATCTAAAAGGTATCTGCACAATGAAAGAATGGGTGTAGGTGCCTGAAAAGAGCCATTGTGAAATTCTATTGTGTGTGTGAAAATAGTGCATTTACTTTCAAAATTATGTATTGTAAATATATTTTCAAATGTCCCTTTGAGAACTCTATCATGTAAAAAAAAAGTCCACAGTGTGCCAGTGTTTAAAAAATACATTCTAATAGTACTGAAATGGGCACCTCATCTTCGTATATGTGGTGTTCACCATCAACTCAGATTTCATTTTAACTGAGATCTCTTCTTTCATTATTATAATTCTATGTAGTATCACTTTTAAGCTATAAACATAATACAGTAAGTCCCTGACTTAATCAGTTCCATTGGTAAGTTGAACTTTGACACATTACAAACAATGTAAAACAAAAAACACAAAGCATTCTGACTGTACTGTTCTACTGTACACTATTGCACTATACAGTAAGCACATAGCAACACGACTGTGACAATGGCCAGCAGCCATGTAAGCAATTTTCACAGTTGTTTCACATCTATGAATGAATTCGAGGTCCATTTCTATTTGTGAAAGTTCACAACTCAAATGTAGGAACTTAACTGTAGTGCAAATTTTAATAAATAGAGATAAGAATACCTACACTTATTTTTTTCAGATTCAGAAACCTTAAGCTTGATAACAGCTGTTGGAGGATAAAGTTGGTCTGATTGCAGAACCATTTTGCCCTTCCACCTGCTGATATCAAGATTTTAATGTGTAGAAGGATCGTGTGGGAAAGAGCTTGTTAAAAGACGTTTGCTGGGTCCCAACTCCAAAGTTTCTGATAAAGCAGACCCAGGGTGTTGGCTAAGAACATGCGTTCTTAGAACAATTCCCAGGTGATGCTAAAACTGTTAATATAAGAACCACATTTATAGGTTGACTGTCCTACATTATCCTGTTTTACAAATGCTGTGTAAAACTCACACTGTGGACCTACATATGTCTTATTGTAAAAAAATGATTTGCAACCCTTGATTTTTGTAATTTATATAATCTTTGATTTGTAAGAAATCTAACATATTGATCTACATTTGGATTTCTTCATGGATAAGTAAAGACTCCACTATGCTATTATAAGTTACTGTTATGTAAATCTTTAATAACAAATCAATCCACTGAATTCCTTTTCTTAAATCATGATAAAACACTTCAGTAGAAAGATACTATTGTTAATAACGGTTATTATTTTAAATATGCTGAGATACATTTTATCGTGGGCTAATACTGTTCCATGGGGTTTTGAAAATGACATTTGTGTAAGAGCATTTTTCTTCTAGGAGTTTTGAAACCATTACTAAAGATCAATTTCCATAAGGAATTACAAACTATTTTGATATACACATACACACTAAACTTGATTCTACCTAGAAATATTGAATCAGGATAGAGTCCATACCTAAAATGAAACTACAGAAAATAATAAATTAAATTAAATTAAATTAATCCTATACCCTGACTTAGTTTCCATGCCTTCTGATAAGAAGAGTAGGAAAATTCAGCTCTGAAGATCAGCCCATTATAATGGATTTAACAAATTATGCATCCCTAATTTGCCACCTCCTCCTCTCCCACATTTGTTGAATTAGTGATTACTAAGTTAGAGCCCCATGTGAAACACTGCTTCAGAATTCTCATATTCCTCATTTTCTTATCAATGGAGATACTGAACTACTCCTGGGGTAATATAATCAGTCTAAATCTCAGCTCTCTGTTTGGCAATTAACAGCAGCAGGAAAGCCTCTAAACTATACAAATTTTTAAGTTCTAAATCACATTTTATTTATGGTAGGGGACCAGGCAATGGAGTTTTTAGGTGGAAAGCAAAGGAGGTTTTATATTAATGCTGCTGTCTACCAATAAGGAAAGTAGTTGCTGTGCTGCTCTGTGGAGTGGCTGCCACAGTGAGACATGGCCTTCAGCACAGTCCCACAATGGAGGTGTCAAGAATGCTTTCTTTACCTGATGGAAAGGGTGATGGAGGTTTTAGATATTAGATCTTTGGCTGAGCAAGGGGATGGGTTTCGCACAACAAGTTAATTGCTTTGGCCTCCTGTAAGTCAGTTTAACCACTGAATCTTCTGACATTTATGCCAGACTAACCACATCTATCTTACTTGGGATCTTTTAAAGCTAATAATCTATAGGAAAGGACCTTCATAATCCTGTCCAACTCTGTGAGACTAAAGGTTTTAATATCAAGCAATCATTTTATGTCAAGGAAGAAAATAACAAAAGGGTTGTGTTATGCTACAATTTAAGTTGGAGGCTTATATGCTATTCCCCATCTTCCTCTTCCTACATACTGTTTTTATAAACAGAGGATTTATGTGGAAAGCTGAGTTTTATGCATGTAATACCAAATGTTGCAGCTGAAGGCATTCACTAATCAAACAATCAGATCTTAATTCCTCACCTGCCAATTTCTCTTTCCCAACAAATGAACAATCTCTGGTGAATTCATTCTGAATGCACTTGGAGCTTAGGCAGACAATCCTTCTGAAATTTGTTGCAGCTGCAAAACTGTGCCCCAATATGGAAATAAAATCTCCATGGACCTCAGATTCAAAGTTAGCCATTTATGCGACTCTCCCCACATCTAGCATACACTGTAAATTGGAGAGTGGGAAGTGACAGTTACTCCTTTAGTTCATACATGCATAATACCAAATGATTAGGGAAGCTGGTTTTAATTATTATGATTTCACTAAATTCACCAATTCTCCATATTTGATGACTTAAAAAAAAGAGATAAAAAGATGCTTCATATTACATTGGCTCCTATATAGGTTAACAATTTCTGTGACCATTGAAAAATATACTTAAAGCAATTTAAGGTCACTCTAATCACATTTTAATAGTGAAATTTTTTTTGTAAATTTAAATAAATTGCTTATATTTGGTGGTGATTAGTAGATTAGTGTCACTGATAGTTTTAAATAAATAGATTGTATTATGCAGAGGTGGAAAATATATATGATAATATGGAGTTATATTTCTTTAATGCTATAGGTGAGAGAATTAGAAAAGAACTAAGAAAGTTTCAATGGCATTCAAAAATTTTGTTCAGAAATGATACATTGAATCTGTAAAAGTTTTAAAATTAGACTTAAAAATAAAATTTCTTAAGTACAAACTGACTCATCTAAATCTGTAATTTTTAATGTTTTTTCATGTATGGATTTTTTTTCCCTCAAAATCAAATAGTTGAAGATATTTGAATATATTCTAATATTGTAGAGCCAATGTATATCCAGTCTTGTCCATATGTCATGGAATCTGACTTGATTTTCAATCAATAAAAATGTCTGATTCATGTTGTATATTTGTTTTTTTTTCCCCCTGGGCTGGTAAATATACATTACCTTTCCACACCCAAGATGAGGAAGTTGGAGCACAACATATACTTAATTAATTATGGTTTTGCCCTGCAAATCCACCAAAATTACACATTCATTGAAAATATGTTTGTCTATTTCAATCAAATTTTAACATTGCTTGAAAATATGGCTAGGAAGGAATGAATATGAATATGAGCTGTGTCTGTTACATTATAGTAGTTCTTCAGGAGAATTTCCTTCACACACACAAAGACAAACTTAGAGAATATTGTGCTTTACCCTTTAAAGAAATGTACCTGTGTAAAAAATTTTAGACGATTTGCGAACACAATTAGTGACAAAATTTTAATGACATTTTTACTTTCATTAATGTTGGCCTATATACTTGCTGAAGGAAACCAAAATATTTCTCCCAAATATATGAAGGATTGTTGAGCTGACAACAATAATAATGCACTGAAGCTTCCAGCCTTCTCAATCAGTGTTCCTAAAAGCAGGACAAAGATTCACAAAGACAAAAGGTTTTTCTGTATTCCTCCCACTTTTCTGCCTAGAGACAGGATGTAAATTCTCCTTTGCAACAGATTGCTTTTCAGGCGAGACACTGCAGGCCTAGAGAAATCCGGGAGCAGACCTTATGCCTTCCCACAGTTTTTCCCACATTTGGAAGCCTGGACTGCTTTCTTCTTTGTCCTGTCACTTCAAAATGTACTGTGCTTTGTTGCAAGTCTTACATAAGCTGAGATACCAAGCCACTGCCTTAGTTACTGTGGAAGTGAACTTGTCTCAGTGCACTGCGCTCATTAACAAAGATGATTGTATTTCACTTGGTCTTGTTGAGAGGTTTTCCCTGTACAGATTTTAAGGATCAAAGAAAACTTGTTATTTCCCTTCAGTATATTTGGAAATGGTTTCCTTTACTATCTGAGATAAATCTCAGACTGCACTTTTCTCACTGTGGGAAAGTGAATGTAACTGACTACTAGAGTTCAATATAGAAGAATATTTGTTCTCAAGAGTAAGTTTCTGTCATCCTCGTTGAACTTCCACAAACTGAGGATCATCTTATTGTATCTATGGATAGTTTTATCCCTTGGCTCCTTTTTGCTTGGAAGGCATCTTCATAGCATTGTACTTGTTCAGTAAAAGCAATGAATAGGATTCTCCATGCAAGAGAAATTGGAGCTTCCTGACATGCACATGACTTATAAAATAAAAATGAAAAATAAGGTGCCTAGAGATGCTGGCAGTTTTAACATTTGGAACCAAAATCCTTATGTATATTTACATCCTAACTGCTCAAGTTTACCTTACAAGCTTCAATTTAGGAAAATATACAGTACTTTTGCATATAATGGTAACTTGTGAGCCCCTGAGTCGAGTAGAGAGAATTTAAATACAAAAAGGAAAACAGCCATTAAAAGCACTTACATTGTATCAGGAATAAATAGTACAAAATGATTATTTCCCTGGAAGACCAGGATCAGAAACATGCCTATGAAGACTCAAGATTCCTGTGGTGCTCAGGGAGGAATCTGGCAAGGAGGGATGCCTAATTGGATGAAAGTAAGTTTTTCTTTGTCGCAGGTGAAGCTCTAAAGAGACATCACTGTCTTGTTTTAAAAGTGAAGTCAAGTTGTCTTCTGAAGCTGTGTTCAGATGCACCCCACTCGAAAGGGATTCTTTGGATTTCAGTTTAGATTTCTCAAGGTCTAGAAATTCAGGACACTGACAGAAAGAAGAAAAGAGAACACTTCTTGAAATTCATTGCAACAGTCAGCCAAAATCACACTCACAAAATCCAAATGTATTTTCTTACTTAATTAACCTAATTTGATTAGTGTTTTTAACCAAGATTTTCCCAAAACACCTAAAACACTGGAGGCTCAGCATCAGGTTAGACAATCCTATAATTCCAGGAATTTTAATTTTTTTTCTAAAGTCAGACTAAGATCAGGTTTTGAAAAATACTGTTCTACTTTGAGTTTTCAAATTTTTTTTTTTTTTTTTTTTGATAGGATTTTGCTATGCAGTTTAGGTCGGCCTTGTGCTCACTTTTGTAGCTCCCAGGCCAGTCTTGAACTCACAGCGCTCTTACCTCAACCTCCAGAGCACTGAGATTATAGGTGTGTGCCACCATGCCCCATTCCATCTAAATGAGTTTTAATTTAACATTCATGACAAAAGCTGGGGCAGGAGATGGGGGGTCACTTGATGACTATTTGTAGACGAGAGACAAGAGAAAGAAGGAAAAGTAAACTTGCCAATCTCATGCCTAAGTCCATTGAAAACAACAACATGCTTTAACCTTTAAAGAAACATTCATAGTTTTACATGTTGTGATCTCTTGGTGACCCTCCTGCCTCAGAATCCTGAGTGCTGGGATAACAGACATGTGTCTGTCTCTATTCTTGGCCAGTCCATCCTCAGTGAAATCATCTTTCTTAGGTTGCATTTGGCTATATTATTTAATTCATTAAAGCAAATTCCAAAAATAGAATTCCTAGGCAGTTAGACCTTTCAGGGTTACCTAATTCAAAGAGGCATCTTATCTTCCAAGAAAAACAGGATGAGGGATACTTTGCTTGCTCTTTCTACCATGCCTATCATTCAGGTTAAAAGAAATTAGAAATCTTTGGAGCTGAGCAGAGCACAGAGAAGTTACTAATCTGATTACGTCTGAACCTCAGGCGTAATCTGGCCTGCTTCTACTTCTCATTCCTTCTGAAACCTAGCCACCCTGTCTCTCTCCATTGGATCAATTTGCAGAATTTTCTCTCATGTAGTTTTTTGATTTAGTATTATTTCCTAACTTTCAAATCTCTAAAGCATGTAAGTTTAGACAGGATGTTTCTTGACAAAAAATTTTTTTTTTTTTTTTTTTTTTTTTTTTTTTTTTTTTTGTCTTTTTGAGACAGGGTCTCACTGTGCAGTTCAGGCTGGCCTTGAGCTAACTTTTGTAGCCCAGGCTGGTCTCGAACTCACAGCGATCCTCCTGCCTCAGCCTCCCGAGTGCTGGGATTACAGGCGTGCGCCACCACGCCCGGCCAAAAAAATTTTTTTTTAAAGAAATGCTTATTGGTATTTAAAAGTTTTCTTCTAAGTCCATTATTCTCAAAATTCGAAGGAGCATAGTGTAGATTAAAGGGCTCTTTATCAGAAATTGTAATTGAATAGACATACAAGTGGAGATAGAAAGCTGTACTTCCCACAGCATTCCAGGACAGTCTTATGTGGTCTCTGGACACATTCAGAGACCCTCTCAGCTGTGCAATGTCTACACTCACTTGCGAGGAGGGGCTGAAGCTCCGGTCTGTCTTGATGGATGCTGTGGGATGACTGGCTCTCATCAGACGGAAGAGGGGTCTTTGATACTCTGCTCCTGCAGTCACCAGGCTGTAGGCTGGGGGGACCACAGTGGTTTGTTTCTGCAGCAGCTGTAAAATGGTCTGGATGTCCGCTGTCATCTGGGATTCAAGTCTGCAGGACAGACAGGAAAAGGAAAGAGAATTCAAACCTAGCCCGCATTGCAAAAGCTTCTGAGCACATGTCAGCACTACCAACAAACAGAATTACAGCCCTGCTATAAACAAGACAGACAGGAGAGGGAGTTTGGAGATTCTCTCCTGGCTGATCTCCCACCCAGCTCACTATTGACCTGGTGGAGACTGTCACTCTCCTGCTTATGTACTGAGCATTACTGGCACAACAGCTGAAGGGAATGCATTGCAGCTTTACTAACCTTTACTGAATTCAACACATAAACATGCCAATTTATTTTTAATCAGTAATTGTCTTTGATTATTTATTAGACTTTGCAATTTGAACATCTGTTCTTTAAAGGATGAAAAAGTATACCATTTCGTTCATAGTTAGAGAAACTCAGGACAATTTGTTACATGTTTCAAATTTTTTATTTATTTATTTATTTATTTATTTATTTTTCTTTTTTCATGTTTTTAAAATTTTTATTATTATTATTATTATTTTTTACAATAGTTAATACATTGCGTAATGTTATCTTCATTGTACTTGTTCAGAGTACAAGATGCAGGTATGATTTCTTGTCTAAATCTCATTAGTACAGATCTTTCTTTTCATTGCACAAAGGGAAAATAGCTGCATATTTAGTCCAGTAGTCCATAAGAGTAGTGGATTAGCAGCTCATTTGGCATTATCAAAAGCTGTTGACTTGAGACTTTTACAACTCAGCATATTAATATGGTTTTCCTTTTTACACCTCATGGTTAGACTTTTCCACTGGATGATTAAGACCAAGATAAAACAAGACCTATGTTACAAAGAATATGTAACTTTTGTATCTGACAAGGTTAGTCAGGTCCCCTCAGAGTTTATATTTATATTATTTTACTTTATATTTCTCCTATTCAAAGCAAATATTATATAATATTCACTGTATTTTTCTTTAATGTTAAATATTGTAAAAATGCTTAATTATTTTCCCTTGTGCAGCACAGAGCTTTGGGATTTAAAAAGTAAACTGACCTTTGAAGTTCAGTTGTTTCTATGATCTATGTGTGTAGTGGGACCATTGTTTTTTCCAAGGTTCACACACATCCAACTGAATTGCTCATGTGATCATCACTTGAAATTAGGATCATTACTTGACATTAAAATTCAAGGAAGGATGGCAAACACATTTGGTTGATTTCCTTTTACTGCCTTTGTTAATATTATAGACAGAGGGAATTTTGTAGGTATAAGCACAGAAAGTTTGTATCATGTCCCTCTTTGGTAGTCACCTAAATCATTACCTGATACTGTTTTGTGTCTAAAATAAAAATATGCGAAGAAAATGTAGCCTGAGAAGTAATTTTGCTCAATGAAGCATATTATTTATCTGTGAAATTTGAAAAGAATTAGACTTTCACTTGAAAGAAAACCAAAGAAACATGAAAACTATGAAAAAAGATTTTTTGCCTGTTTCTTCTAAGTATAAACACTCCAAATCTTTCTTCTGAACATCATAGAAACATATTCTTAAAGTTTTCTGTAATTAGTACTATAACTAGATACTTCAGTGCCTTTTTTTTTTTTTTTTGGCAAGTACTTATTCTACTGCGCTATCTCCCAAGCCTCTTCAGGGTCTTTTAAACCAAAACACTACACCTTTTATCTGACACTCCCTATATTTTCCAGCACCACACACCAAAAGGGTAAAAAGTTATCAGTTGATTTGTTCACCTATTTTTTTAATAAGATGTGGTATTTTATGGAATCAACTAAGCCAGATAAAGACTCACCAATTTTTCTTTTTATTATTCAAGGCCAAAGTCAAATTTTGTCTGTGCCCCAAATTCATCTTCTATTTCACACACAATTACTGCATTTTCTTTCTCTGATCTTCCAAAGAAAATGCTATATTGAGGCCTCATTCTAAATATTTCTGTATAAAATTTATCTCATTATTAATAGCATTTAATAATGGGCAGCTTACATGATAGGTGCTACCTTATTACCCTTATTATTGAGACAGATCACTAAATACAAAGAGATTTAGAGGTAGGTACCAGAACAAAAACTCCCACAACATTTAGAATCCAAGGTCCAATAGAGTTAAAAATTATGATGATGATTCTGAATCCTGTCAGATCTTTTGTAAGCAGTGTAATCTGTGAAAAATACAATCTCTTTCTTATGCATTATATCTATTTGAAAAATATCTAAGAGATAAAGTGTAAGTTATAGACATGGCCAGAATTAGCTGACGAACAGTAAGGCACACCAAAGTCAGGATGAAAATGTTGTATAACAAACAGAAATGGTGTTTACAATAGAAAAAGATGGAAAGGACTAATTGTTTTTATGTCACTTCTGGGAAGACAACTTCCTTCTCCCCAATTTGACCACCTGTTATACTTCAAGGAAGTCTACCAAAAAGTGTCAATAAAATACATAGCTGTTGAATAGGCTAAAAGCCACGGCTGTGTCTAGGAGGACCAGGCCATATTTCTGGGATGGTGCCAGTGTATGACATTGGCACAGATTTTGTTTTTGTCTCCGAACTCCTGTAGGGAAACTTCAGGTCTGCTCCTTTATGACCAGGCTACAGGCCAGGAAGGCTGATGTAGCAGATGTGTGACATGCTGTAGATTAAGATTCAAGTAGTGTGGTTCATTCACTGTCCTTGCACTTATTTGAAATGTACTAATTACCGTACCTTATCTCTCATTGTGTGCTTTAAATTGATTTAAAACATCCTATGATTTGAGCATTTTAGCTTAATTCATGGAGCTGACCACTGTGCCACCTCCCCTGGGTTGTACTTGAAGACTATCATTTGACTAAGGAACCTCTTTAAACAAAACACAATCAAAGCATCTATAAAATAGTCATAGCTTTCTGCTGAATCTTTATAACTTACTTAATTTTAACAAGAGTTGGATGGAGATGTTATCTCCTTTCCAAAATTAAAATTTATTGCTCATGGTAAATAGTCTGAATCAAAATTGAAAGGAAAATGGAAATACTATGGTCTTTAGCCTGTAGAATTTTTAATTCATCCACATTCTGGACTATGTGACAAAGTACTTAGGTGTTTAAGTCACTTTTTGTTATTTTTAGATGCTATAATACATAATGAGATTACCAAGAGCAATGGAAAGATATAAAAGGAAGTTTAAAAGAAAAAAGGTATTATGGTGCATGCTTGTAATCCCAGCACTCGGGAGGCTGAGGCTGGAAGATTGGTGTGAGTTCAAGACCAGCCTGGGCTCGCATAGCGAGACCCTGTCTCAAAAAGACAAAAAAAAAAAAAAAAAAAAAAAAAAAAAAAAAAAAAAAAAAAAAAAAAAAAAAAAAAAAAAAAAAAAAGGTATTATTTAACAGGTTGATAGGAATTATTTTGAAGGCAGAAGTAGTTTTCTAAAGTGAGTACCAATGTTATACTAATTGGATGACACATAAAGAAAAACTAGACTATATACTAATGAAAGTATGAACTATTTTAAAAAAAATGTTCCCTGCCTCTTAAAATAACAATTCTGTCACTTCTAATATTATTTTAAACAAGTGTGTATAATAGCATAAGAAATGATGGCAAAAAGAATTTGCCTCTTACAAAGAGCCAAGCTAGACAGGTCTAAAGGATTGGTGAGGTTCTTCTTCGGCAGGCTACTGCTCAAACCTGTTAAGTTGTTCTTGAAGCAAATCCAATCTTTGCTCCACCTCCCCATAAGTGAAGTCACTCTCAGTTTCAGGAGTTCCCCAGGCAGGTCGCTGAAGCACAGGGGGACTGCACTCTTCAGGCTGAGCTCTGGTGTGTTCTCCTTCCCAACTTTGCGTATCAGTGATATCTGTGTAAAAAAGAAGTTGAGGTCAGCTTCCTTGGGTGCTCAAGCTGGAAAAGGTCTCAGGGAAGTAAAGTGAGAGACAGAGCAAGATGGGCTTAGAGACAGGACCGAGGACCATGACCTGTTCATAGCAGAGCCTCTGCCTGCCTCACTGTCCCTATCTGCCTTCCTAGCTTTCACGACTCCAGCAGACATAGTCTTGGTCATTTTGCTGTCTTTTTGCTTTGTGCTATGAGAAGATATGGATGGCTGAACCCAAACTAACTGGAAAGTAATGATTTTGAGATTCTAAATTTGGGAAGAAACACGTTTTATTTGTACTGCTTTATCTAATAAAATGTTTGGGGCACCTTCTCATAGGCAAACATATATATATATATATATATATACATATATATATATATATATATATATATATATATATATATATATATATGTTTTTTTTTTTTTGAGAGTGAGCCTAAAGATAAAGTTCTGAAGGAAATTCTGAAATTTAGTGTTTTATAATGGCATTACTAAAGTTATTTTTTCCACACTTGATCTCAGCCAAAAGGCTGAGAAGGGATAAATGATTTTTTTCCTTATGGATCTTTAAATAAATTTGTTTTAAAAGAAGTTGTTTTTCTGTTCAAACCTACTTGTCCAATATTCTGGAATTTTGATTATGTGACAGAAATTCTACTAAATGTAGGGGAATTAAAGAAAAATTAGGTAAGGCCATGGGCTTGTAGGATTCAGTCTAACAAGGTTATGATCATTTTTTTAATGAAGGGATTCATTTTCTAAACCTTTTTTATTGTTTTTCTTAGAATCTATATTTCCAAGATATCATTATTTGTAGATAAATATACTCTATTTTCTCTCTAATTTTTCATGTACTTTTGATACTATTGTTATACTTTCTTAAGCCTCCTCAAAATAATTAAAATTTTGAAAAATAAAACCCATGAAAAAATGTTCCTGGAGCAAAGAAGAAAAAGATGAGACTTATTTTTCTCATGAGAGGGCTGACAAGACAAAAGGACCACTTCAAAAGGTACTTAGCTTTGAGGTGGAAATAAATTTGAATTACAGAAAGTGATTTCAATATGAATTTCAATAAAAATTTTAGCAAGTAGCTGTGATTGAACACTGGAAAAAGTTATTATATGAAGTTATGGAGTTTACATCCTCAGCTATTTAAAAATGAGTAATAAGTAACTAACGGGCAGAATTAACTATGCATGTAGAAATAGAGCAGAACTGTGTAAGTTCCTTCCTATAGTTTCTCAAAAAGTATATTTAGGGAGATGAAGTGCATATTTTTCTCTAAGTAAAACAACATTTCTATATCTTTATGGTTTTCCTCTTACAGTTCTTTAGTCACTTAGTATATGGAAATTGCTGTCATGAAGTGCCTAAAGTTTCTGCTTTACTAGAAAAAGCTACAGTAAAGGAAGCGGGATACTGAAAGACAGCAAGAGAAGAACAAGTGGGGTCCCTTGCTCTTCGCAAATGCTTTATAGACCTCAAAGGCCTTCCTGTGAAATCTAGAAAGGCTTCTGCTTTTCTTCTTTACCTTCTTGGATCCCAATGGCTATAATTTTTTTTTAAAGTGACAGTTTACAATTTAATTTGATATTTTACCCAAAATGAAAAATTACAAATAGACACTGAAAAATGGTAGAGTTTTAAGTAATTCATCAGAGACTTTCACTGAGAAGTATGATTGATTATCCACAGATATTTGAACAGATTTAAAATGCAAAACAATTACACAGCATCTTAGTGCACTAGGTTTTCAACTTTAGATTAGCAATCCCAAATAAGCATTCGGAACACATACATGGTTTTGTCTAGTTCTCTAATAGTATGTTCACTTATGGACATTTCTTAGTGAAGATAAGTGGTAGGATTGAAGTTACATATTGTGCTCATCAGTTTTGTATCAAGAAAGCTTAGAGAAAGCTGCCTCTGCTCAACAGCTCTCTTATTTTCAACTCACATATTATAAATTGAATTTTAAATGACAATGGTGAGTCATATGCAATAAATTATGGAGAATACTATTTCTTCTTCTATGCTCAAGAAAAAATATTTTAGTAAAAATGAATAAAATGTACCGCAAGACAGATGCTTCCTTTATTATAATTTACATATGTTAAAAAATAGAGATACATGATTAACTTGATTTAACAGCAAAATAAAAAATGAGGAGTCAAGGGGCAAATCTTAGCTAGTGGGCTTAATCAAATGAACATCTCTGTAGGTGCTTTCTAAGTATAGTTCAGCAGAATCAGTGCACGGTTGCCTTGGAAAATGTTGCTATATTTGCAAGGCTGTATTTGTAAATGGATGAACAGAAAGTAAACTTTTGCTCTGGATACACAATTTTCCTGAAGTCAACCTCTGACTCCAACATAAATAGGATAAATAGGATTCCACTTGTTTTACTCGGGGTACACAATTTTCCTATGGTCAATTTTTGACCTTAACATAAGTAGAGTTAGTCAAGTTTAAAGAGTTTTACCTACATGTGTCCTCCTATTGGATTCAGAATGATAGATAATGAAGAATATGAAGGGGGAATAAATTTTCACATTGATGGGGAAAATAAAATTTGTGAGGACTTAGAAGAGGCAGTTGCTGTCAAACCTTACATATTGTTCAAGTTCATGACCATTACATAGTCTTTCACCTTAAAAATCACTCAGGAATAAAATTTCCAGTAAGTCTAAATTTAAAATTCTACTGTAGCCTATAATATTAACTAATCATGCTATGTGCTACTCTGAACTATATGACACCAATTATGTTTCTTTCAATTGCATGTGAGTTTAGCTATGCATTTGCAAAATATTTCTTACTTGAATATGAATTAAATATAATTTTTTGAAAGAGAAATAGAGACATTAACGTTTTTGTGAAGATGCTATTTTTATTGGCATCTGAAATAGCTAATTATAAATTGGAAGATGCAGCAAATAAAAGTATAGGATGAAGGACACTAGAATTTGCTGCCAAGGAGATTCATTATAAAGTCAAATAATATTCTAGAAATACATCTTTAATGACTTGTCACTTGGCAGTCTAAAATTCCTCACAAAAATAAAAAAAAGCTCCCTCCTTTTTTTTTTTTTTTTTTAAAGGGAAGCCCATCCTATGCTACTTTTGGATATAGCAGGAAGCTCATCAGAACCTCTGACTTCCATGATACAGCCAGCTTCTACTTTTGGAACTTCTCAGAATCCATTTTCATAAATAACTAAAATGGAACATTCGGTAATCACATCTAATATTCCATTCTTCTGCTGTGATAAATGAAGTACTATTTTCATTCACTTCATCAAGTTTTTAAGATTGTCCAGAGAACATTTGCATGTATTCTTAGCTTATTTCCATGTGTAGTTCTGGCAAAACCTGACTTGACATGATAGGAAAGTAACTCTGAAAAAATATAAAGTCCAAACATTGTAGATTTAATATGACCTTTGGGTTCAGATATGACTGAAAGATTATTAGTGATGATATATACCGTTTATTTACATTGTGCAATAATTTTGCTTCTGCCAGGCCAAAACATTATATTTTTCCTTCATTTTTTTATGTTTAGCTATGCCTTTTAAATCTTTAGACTTTTCTTTAGGAGCACATTAAATGATGAAAGGGTTAGAAAGGAACAATCTGTGAGAAAATACTGCAGAGATTTTATTTCAAAGAAAGTAATTTATGAGTTACTTAGTAATCATAACCAAGTAGTCCATTAGGTAAGATTACTGGCTATTTTCAAAATGTGCAAAATCTTAGTAGGACATGTTACATCACTCAGCCAAAGTCATACAAGGAGCAAATGTCAGAGCAGTCTAACCCATGCCTTTTATGGGTATGACTCAATGACTAAGCCAAATCAAGCTCCTGTTACGTTAACATTTTCTATGTAACAGTTTTTATTTATTTTTTTTTGTTTCAGAACCTTTGTTTGTTTATTCACTCATTTTTATGGCTGACTCAGCCCACCCCGAGGGCAGGGCTGGCGCAGCATGTGGTGCCGGGGATCGAACCACGGTCCCTGAAGCCGCCCAAGCTTTCCCAAGCAGGCGCTTTAGACCACTGAGCCATCCCGCTGGGCCTGTAACAGTTTTTAAAGTTTTCTTGAGTTATCCATCCTTTAGAATAAAAGCTATACATATTAGACAGGCATTATTACTCTTTACTTGTGTATTTTCTACAACAAAACCTATAACTGTATTTTTTTAGTAAGAATGATAAAAGTTTTATCACAAATATACTTCATATTTGGGTAGTTACCCTCTCTTTTAAAAAACTTACATCAAAATAAAATTCTTTTTGGTGTGTGTTATAGCACTGGCCCTTAACACTATAAAACTATAAGGCTAGGGTAAGAAGTGTGTACAGAAAACACATAGAGGGAGAAGAACCAACTGGCAACTCTCTTGAAGTACTCGTTGATCTCTTAATTGGCATCATTTGCTTGAATTGGCTTTGCCACTGTTTTATGTAAAATCTGGTTGGTCACAAATACTTCTCATGCTAATATTAGTTGGAATTAATTGGTACTTATTCCAGAATTATGAAAACATACTGTATAAAATTTAAGTTTTGAACTGTTTGCAAACATTTCATGAATTGAAAAGATGAGATTCATGTGTCAGTGTCATTCTTACCTTGTAAAAAGTCACCACTTTAGCTTTAACATGAACCACCTGATATCTGAGCCCCATTACCTCTGCAGGAGTGACTCCTTTTATCTGTGCGCATTCTTTCTGGGGCGGGCATTGTTTCTTCAAAATGAAGCCCGGTTGCTTTCCCTAATCTTGGAGTAGAATCTATTGTTCCTGAGAAGAGCGGCTTTTGCTCATCATCAATGGAGGAGATGAAAGAGGATGATCTACTCTTTTTCTCTTCAAAGTGTTTCTTGGAACTCTGATAATGTCTTATGGTGTCTGCAGAATCTTCAGGATCATTAGTACTGTTTTCTTTGCCAAAATCTATGATAGAAAAGTTATTTTACAGCAGATAAGCAAATGTGAGACTATGAATATTGTACTCTGGTGTACAACACCTTTTCTTGTGGTAATTAAAAGTTTTATTTTCTAAGTTAAGTTCTTTTTTAGAAATGAGTTATTAATTTCAAACAGAATTTGAATGGTAAAGTTTAGGTTTCAGAGAAAACTATAGGATAACTTACAAACTTAATTATACATGCTCAACTGTCACTTGAATTCTGAGAATCTGGTGCACTTTTTCTTTAGGGTGATAAAAAAGGCAAGGAAAAATACGTACCAATTCTAAAATATCGCCAGTATGAAGCCTGTTGTTTGTTTTTAACCTTCACACCCCTATTTGTGGAAGTCATTCACACATTGCAAAGGTCAAAACTGAAGTCTACTTGTAGTGCAGATTGCACGGCTGGGTTTTAACCTTAGTTCGAGGCATGCAATGGCCTTGACATTCCAGAAATTTTGGTTTTGTAGCATATTGCAAAGAATATAAAGCTTAAATACAGTAATTGAGGTAAGTTTTACCTAATTACATTAAAGCCACTAGTGCATACTGGATGTTTTATACTGAAATGTCAGGATAATTTCAGCCCTGAAGGTTGTGTTAGAATATATTTTAGCCAGAAAAGCTCAGAAACAAATCTCAGAACTTGTTTCCATTAGTGTCCTGGGGAGACAGTATAATTCTCCATCTGGTTCCTGTTAATAACTAACAACAAAGCACTGAGGAGTATATCATATTCTAAAGAAATGCTGAAGACAGTGTCCCCATCTACTCTAAGCCTGGGTGTCCTTAGTCTCTTATTTATAGAAGGCCAAATGTACTGACTTAAGGCTGCTCTGGAGAATTGTTTTCTAAAATTCCCATATGGCACAGAAATTAAACAAAGCCCTTTCCTTTATTGTTTAAATCATAAATTAAAAGTTTCCTGAGAAGCAAGGAAGCAGCCTGAGGTAGAATGTGCGGAGCTTAAAAGTGAGCTTTATCTAAAATTATTCTTAAGGAATTTAGATTCTGCCAATTAAAGTGAAATTTAGCAAGTGCCAAATTGTTTAACTTATCTTCTTTAAGATTTCCTAGTTGGCCAGTGATTTCATCACAATCAAGAAAATTATAGCCCTTTCCATTTTCAAATATTAGAGTCATCCTTGATTACTCACTGTAATGATCTCTTCCCATCAACCACTTATCTTATCAGCTGTAAGGATTCAGTTCAGTTTTTTTTTTTTTTTTTTTTTTTTGGGACCAGGGTTCGAACTCACGACCTTGCACTTGCCCAGCAGGCACTTGTGCCTCGGAGCTATCTCCCCAGCCCTCAGTTCAGTTTTTTAGAGTCATGGTTTTCAGTGGCACTGTAATAAAGCCCTCCTAAAGCTAGTACACTTCGTTCTTCCTATTTTCCTTCCTATTGTCTTTGTCTTTACTTTCTCCCCCAAATTAATCTTCTCCACTTTTTAAACATAGCATTTTATTTCCAAAAAAGCAACACGTACTGGTTTTGTGCTCGTAAATGTGAAAAGAATGAAGAGTTTACATTCTAAATTATCCTCATATCCTTTAGTGAGTTGCATTTTTTGTAGCTCTTGAGTAAAGCTTTTCGAAGTCTATGGCTTGAACATCAGTGGGATTAGAATCAGCTCAGAGCTTTCATCATTCTTAATGTTTCCTTTTGAACATTTTTTTGGACTTTTTCTCAGCCGAATGAAATATAAACAGAATAAGCCGTTAATTCATATGACTCCAACCTAGGTATCTATGGGTGATGTTAACATCAATATTTGTACTGACTATACACAAAAATTAATATATAGGTACTTCTAGTTCTCCCAAGAGGACTTTCCTGGAAGTTCTCTGTGAATTTTGAAACTTTTAAATGTGATAGAATGTTCTGTCTCATCTACTACATTGGCTTTGGTGTTACATAACAAAATTATGACAGGATTTGGGGTACTTAGGAACAAAACTCATCAGTTAGCACATATTGCTAGGATGAATTATAGCTTGCTTGCTTTAAATCAGGGCAAATATTCACAAAATTTACTGACTGAGGAATTGCTAACACTTGATTTTACAGTAAAGTGAATCCAGTCACTTCATATGTATGGGACCTAAATCCTTTAGCAAAAATTCACACTAAAAGCACAATCATAAAATATCAAGAAGTTTTAATTTCTTGAATATTTCCAATTTGTTCTGAGAAAAACCTACAGTTGTTTCTGTGCTGTACTAGACTAGGTCATCGGTTATATGAACATTTGCTCTGATCTCTGATTCAGCCTGTGTGAGGATATATATATATATATATATATATATATATATATATATATATATATATATATATATTTCAGCCTCTCCATACTAGATAAATTAAAGTTTTACTTTCTGTAATATAAAATGATAACTGAAATGACAATCTACTTAGGCATTAAAAATGGAAATCGCTCGAGCTTAGTCTGGATGTTGGCACATGTAGTACCTGAAATTGGGCAGCTAAAATACATTATAATTATCCTCCAGCTACTTCTGGATTTTGATGGACTGTTTCATTTCTACCATTTTCTAGTTAAAATGAATTACTTCATAGACATTAAATAGTGTTGGACACTGCTTTTTTCCTTCCTGTTATTAATTCTCTGGGTAGAAACAGTAGTATTCTGAGAACATAAATCTGAGGGAGTTTTACAATTCCTCCTTTTTCCACTAATGAGATTGTGAAATAACTCCTGTTGCCATTGTTTTACAAAGAATAATTTCCACCTGTTTAGTTAAGCCCTGAACTTAACTGATTCAAATGACAGAAAACCTTGGTTTTCCCCCTTGTTTCTGTGGCTGACAATTTATCTCCTCCAGTTTTCTCAGAGGACATTATGTTAAAGAATATATGGTTGTCATTCTAGGTTCAGAATGAATTCATGATCATAGAATCAAAGTGTCCCAGTGGGGTGGTTGACACATATATTTTAGAAATGATAATATAAAATCTTTTTATTAAAAAAAATCTCTGGTGACCAACATTGGTACTCTCTCCACTGTTTATGGAGTTTCTCTCTCTCTCAAACTAATTAAAATTTTTATTTTTCAGGACCAACAGGGAGATATTTTGGTCAAAGGAAAGCATTTAATGTGATTTCTTGGCATTTGAGTTTTATATTTCCCACTGGTGATACTTTTGTAATAAGATGCTCAGGTTCCAGTCTACTACCTTACAAATATATTTCACTGGAAATGCAGAGGCTGAAATAATTGTTTTCATTTGAGATGAAGTACAGTAGGTTCCCTGTAACTTCAGATGATGTTGAAAGAAGACTAAGCAATCATTTTTTGTGTATGAATACAAAATAAAATTATCTTAAACACTAAAAGAGCTGATGCATTTGGGGAGATGTTGATCAAAGTAATATTGGTGCAAGTTTCACCAATG
Source organism: Myocastor coypus (assembly GCA_004027025.1). Classification (NCBI taxonomy): domain Eukaryota; kingdom Metazoa; phylum Chordata; class Mammalia; order Rodentia; family Myocastoridae; genus Myocastor; species Myocastor coypus. Next base: position 26,099 of record PVJA010019074.1, read on the forward strand.
GATGGATAAGTTCTAGAGATTGTTGGATAGTAAGTATGTTATAGTTAACATATGACATTGTTGAAAATTGTGAGAAATGATCTTCATTATTTTCTTCACGCAAACAGACGTGATAACTATGAGACGGTGGGTATGCTAATTAGCTTGATCGTGTCATTTCAAATATATACATCTATCAAAATGCCACATAGCACACTATGTATGTATAGCTTTTATCAACAAAACCTTCATCCAGCTAGAAAACGATAAGTTCATCTGTTAGAGAGATAAGTTATAAGCTACTCTTTTATATGGGTGAAGATAAAAATCCAAAGACGCACCAGAGTATTTATATTTAAAGAATTATCTTAATAAAATTAGAAATCTCACTTTTATAAATAAATTTATTCATGTGTATATTTGTCCCTTATGTAAGTCACTTTCACTAAATCATTTTATTGTGGAAAAACAGTCTGAAAACTTGCTTTGGATGTCAATGTGACACCATTAGACATACATTACTGTGACCCTTTGAGAGGGAATATGCAACAAGATCAAGACACTTTAAGCTTATTTTCTGGAACACAGGTCTTGTTAATGAAAACATGTCAGTCTCTCCCTCTTACTCTCAGAACATAAATCCTTCTCAAAATGTGTGGACCCCTCTAAGCCCAGGGGGTAGCGGATGCCGAGCAGGCTTTCATTTCGGTTGCCTCTCATTTTGTTGGCACAAGCACTTCTTCAACACCCTTTTAATTTTTCTTGTGTTTGTTTCATAAACTTATTCTTCAATTGTTTCCAGTTTTTTTTTTTTTTTACAATCAAATTTCCTGTAGTAATTTATTAACAGGAATGATAAGACTCTTTTGAGTTCTAAGACCTGTTATCTAGGATCTTAAAGTTGAAAGACTAAAAGCATTTCTTGATTAGTAAGGACAGGATAAGCATTTTTTTTTTTTTTTTAATTTTACGAAAGGTTCTACAGGGTGTTCAGGATCTCACTACTAGATGGTACTCCTAGTGATCCACCTGTTTACGGCCTCCCAAAACTGGGATTACAGGCATACGCCACCACGCCCAGTCTCAATTGCTGTCTCAGCACGCCCCAGGGGCGGGGCCAGCATGGCAGGCCCTGGGGATCGAACCCCCAGGCCCCTGTGTCTACTTGCAGGCGCTTTAGTCACTGAGCTATTTGGCTGGCCCATCAATAGTATTTCTACATATTTTGTTAGGAACATTTGTTTTCTTTTTGATCTCATAAAATTTTCAAGTGAGACTAATTGAAGATTAATATCAGCCTTATTTTTCAATTTTATGTTTTTAAGAAAGGAATTGAGGAAACACGTTTAGAAGAGGGGTTAGATAACTGCAAAGATCTGGTGGAGAATCAGAGGCAAACTTATCAACACAAGACCTGTTGTTTGCAGGGCTGCCTAGATAGTTTAGTGGATTAAAGAGCCTGCCTGCTTAGGCAGATGCAAGGGCTGGGGTTTGATTCCAGCCTTGCTGTGCCAGCCCTGTCCCCTTGGCACCCTGAGACTACAATTGAAACTGGGTGTGGTGGTGTGTGCCTGTTACCCCAGCATTTGGGAGGCTGAAAACAGGAGAATCACTAGGAGTCTGATATATGTAGTGAAACTCTCTAGGCTCTACTATATATATATAATATATTTAGGTGTAGTTCCTGACACCTCTACTAATTGATTTCAGAAGTTCTGGATGATAATAACTGATGGTCACTTCCATGCTTCAATTTAAATAACTTTAGCAGTTGGATTTCTCTTAGAAGTTAAAATAGCCCCAGAAATTGCATATCATGACTTTTAATAATGTTAGGGATTTCTAAGCACTAAAACCAGTTAAAGAGTTCATTCTTCTAAACTGCCTTCTTTTCAATGCAATGTTTGGCATAAAAAGTAAAGATAAATTCTTCAAAATTCTACATACGTCTTTATTTTTTCTTCTAAATTATCTAGAAGATTTAATGAAAAGTTTAAGAGGTAGACATGTAGATAATAGTTATAGTTTACAAAGAGAAATATGTAAGACACAGAGACAATTTTTTTTGAAAAAGAATAATAGAAACAAGATGAAACAGAAAGAAAAGATGAAAACATATAAGAACACTCAGAGTGACTTCAATGATTACTTGCTGGGCCTGTTACATTGCTGCCCTCATTAGATTATTCTCTGCCGTACAGCCAGTGGTATCCTAATCAGTCATTTTTTTTTTTTTTTTGTCTTTTTGAGACCGGGTCTCGCTATGCAGTTGAGGCTGGTCCTGCGCTCACTTTTGTAGCCCAGGCTGGTCTCGAACTCGCACCAATCCTCCTGCCTCAGCCTCCCAAGTGCTGGGATTACAGGTGTGAGCCACCACGCCCGGCTTAATCAGTCATTAGTAATACTTCAGTACCATATTTTCCATCTGTAGAAAGAGATGAGCCTAATACTTCAAGTATTTGGCCGCATAAACCCTATCATTAAAAAATGTGTATATATCTAAGTGTATCATAGCACATTTTCCACATATTTATACACACAGACACACATTTATATATTTTTTAGATAGACACAGATATAGATATACTCTATGACATCATATGACATCATTATACATGCTATTATAGTAGTTGTATTAGATATTATACAATAAACTGAAATGTAATTTAAAAATAAGAAACTTTTCCATGATATAATGAATCATTATAACAACTTCAGATGAGTTCTGAAGGCTATTAAAATAGTCAACTTTTGAAAATTTTCCTCTTTAATTCTTTTCTGTCCAAACATTTTAACAATGTCCATGACCACTGATTGTTACTAATACATCATTTATTCTTTCCTTTCTGTAACAATAACACATTACTTCCTCCCTAGACACTGTAGTACTATTCTCACAATGCCCCTAGACATACAAGGGGAATCCTGGGTGCTTTCATATCAGAATATTAAAAAGGACAGAGAACCACTTGAGGATATTGCATCCTCATATTTGTACTTGCACTGACACCTTTCTTTTGTTAGGGAAGTGGGCTTATTTCCTTAGATGAAGTAAAGGCAATTTCATAAGGACAATCTACCTTGATCAACAAATTCCTTATGCCAGAGGTTCTACACATTTCTTGTTTTACTATTCATCTTTTTGAAGATGAGCTCCTTAACATATGTGTGTTAACCAAAACTGGGGGTGGGTGTGGGTAAAGCCACAAGAGTTACAGTGCCCTGGAGAGGAGGTTGTGAGGGGCAATGTGCAGGTCAATTTCTGTCTGCCCCATGCTCTGTGATATCTACAGTCTTCTCTCAGGTTCCTGACACCTCTACTAATTGGTTTCACAACCCATATTACTCTTGTTGGTTGTGTTTCATGTGGGTAGTAAAATAATACTAAACTAACTGGGATATTTAACAGGACACTTTCAGGTTAAGAACTCCTGCATTCTAGCTAGCAATACTAAATCCTCTGAAAGTTCTCTGCTCTGTATGCTTGTGTGAATGGATGGCCTTCTATAGAGTCTTGGATTGAGAGGATAGGGACTAAGTTTCATATATATAATATATTTATAAGTATGTAAAATTTATAAATAATAATATTATATTATTTATTTATTTATTTGGTACAAGGTCTGGCTATGCAGCTTGAACTCATAGTGATCCTCCTGCCTCAGCGTCCCCAGTGCTAGGATTACAGGTGTGTACCACCATGCCTGGTCTCGGTGGCCAGCACTGAGCACCCAGGGTTCTGGGGCCAACATAGCATGTGGTACCAGGGATCGAATCTAGGTTCTTATGCTTGCCGGGAAGGCATTTAGACTGCTGAACTACCTCCCCTGCCCTGGTACTAAGTTCCTTTTGGAAAAATTCATACTTGTCTATATCACCCTGGAACCCTTAGTAATTTGCCACAGTCTCTTAAACTCTGGATAACTAGTATTAATTATGTTTTCATATTATCCAGCTCATCTTAACTTACTGACATCACAGGAAAATTCAAAGAGCTGCAGATAGTCAAATGTTTGGTATTTACACTTTACAAAATAGGCTTTAGAGACTAGGTCTGTGAGTAAAGAGGATGTTTTCAAAGTCAATAGAAATGTCCACCTGAGTAAATACACTATCAGTAGTGACCTGGTTTCAGTGCCTTATTAGGAGATGAAAATGTTATTTTAATTACTTAGAATGACAATACAGAACAAGATTGAAGGCAGATCTAATAGATCTTTCAAAAGCATAGGTAACTTTGTTAAATATACAGTATTGCCAATTTGTCCTTCATTTCCAGTAAGATATAATAAGAGATTAAATTTGTGTTAAGGGATTTAGCTTAACTTTATGGAAATACAGCTTAACAGTAGTAGTTCTGATTTTAGAAAAAGTCACTGGGGGATAAAATATCATTGTAGAAAAAAAAATCACCTGTAAGTGGTTTATTGCTTTGCAATTGGCCACATAATTAAACTATTCGTTCTATTGAACAAATATTTTTCAAAATTCCTAGGACAACTGTGACACTGTACAGGGCATTCTGGAACAAAGTTGTAGTAGGAAAATACATTCAAAATTTGTAAAGCACTTGAAAACTTCAAGAAAATCAAGAAATAGGTGATTCTTGGGGGTCAACTTTGATAAGGTATAATTTTGTGTGTGACACAGCTTGCGTATTTGAGAACAGGAGATAAATCCAATGGAAGGAATTAGACAATGAAAATACAGAAACAATGGACAAGAGGGCATTTTAGTTCCCTTGCTCTGTGGTGCAAGATAAGACTGGTGCATGATTTCTTCTAGGGAAATGGTTCCTGATGAAAGAAGAGAATCAAGAAAAGTGCTTAAATTAAGAAGGCCAAAAGAGGAAAAGAATCAAAAGAAAGTTTCTCAGAGCTATTTTGTATACTGTTTTAACTGATATTTGTGGAGTATTAGCTGCGGAGCAAGAATCAGCGTTTAGAAAGGAAAGGAAAGCAAGAAGACTGACATAGTGCAGATGTCAGGAAAAGAATATTCAAGAAAAAAGATGGAAATTGATTCATAGTATCAGCTACCACTTTGAGGCCAAGTGAAGAGTGTCACAAATGTGTGAGATCCATCTGAGGCAAAGATGAAGGTCTATTCATGAAGCCTCCCTCTTGCCTGGCCAGACACACTTTGGCATATTCCCATCTGTGTACCACTGATGTGTACTTCCCCTGTCAGGGAAGCCACAGTTACAGGGCTGCTGTACATTTTCATGTAGGTCATGTGTGCAAGTGGGACATGTGTACGTGCTTGTGCTCCAGGCCTGGGACAGAGGAAGTCCTCTTTCCATAGCATTCTGTTTAAAACTGTAAGACACAGTTATTCAGCTATTCTTAAATGCCCTACATTTTTAACCAGTTTATTTTATATCTGTATCTGTGAAGTCTTTGTAAATACCACATGGTTTTGTTGAATGACATTGTTGAAAACTAACCATAAAATACTAGAAAATTGTTAGCTCTTTTACAAAACAAGGAATTCACCCTCTTAAGCCTGAAAGAAAGGTACTCTTGAAATAAGAACTACAATGAGAGCTTTAGTAAGAACGTCTGAAAACCTCATGCACTATACTTAAACCTTAGAAATAGGATGAATTACCTTTGTCTCCTTCACTTTCAAAGGACAGTCTCCTCCTCCGTAGCTTACAGTTTTCTCCTTCAGAATCATTCATGGACTGTGATTATAGTAAGAGATGAGCCTTTGTTAATGGATCATGAAGATAAAATGGAAGATTACCTAACTAAAATATAATGAATTGTTAGCAATTTTTGCTATTTCATAGCACCTCAATAACTGAATGTTAAGTATTAGATTATATGCAAATAGTTACAATACTTTGCCTAATGGTTGCTTTGAAATTATAAAGTGAACTGATGGCATAATTCTAGTAGCTTAAACCATCTCACTGGGAAATCTTAATTGAAGAAGTCATTTATTTGAAATTTTTATAGAGAATGTCATGATTTAGAAACAAAATATGCCTTTATGGCGATTGGGTTTTATGTAAATTGGTAAAGTTAGAAGAAAAATAACAGTTTTTAAAGCTTTACAGAATCTATCACTGCACCAAAAAATGTACAAGCTGATTATAATGAACTATGATGTCTAAATGACATGGCAAGGATCACACAGTTAAATCCCGTAGCACTGAGTATAGAGTTGTTGACTTCAATGAACATTCTGTTTAGAGCCCTCCATTGTACTTGTTGCTACCCCCTTCTCCACTGTGGGTTCACTCTGAACGACATCCATCTTATTAAGTAAGAATGGGAGCTCCTATTGTATTCCTGTGCAGTCTGAATTGTTAAAGGGCCTGAGATAAATATTTGTTAGTTTTCAAGATAAAAATTAGAATGAAGTTGATGACATTTGACTAGGATTTTGAGAAAGTACTGAATTAAAACAACTTCGAAAATGTATGCTCTTAATAAACTTTTATCACCTAAATAATTTTTAGCTTTTCATTGTGTTGAAAGAGGTACTTATCTGAGCTTCTACCACTGGACATTGAATGGCACCCTGGTGACTGTAAAAGTTGTCTTTTCTCTTTTAGTCTCTCACAGTGACTGAGAATAACTAGCTCTAAGAAGAATTAAATCTATGTCTTACCTGGATGTGGACTTAAAGATAGACCCTTTTCCAGATAATGCACTAGATAGCCTATAAATACTGGGAAGAACGAAGTGCCTAGTACTTGAATTATTGTTTTATTTTATTTTTTTATGGTACCAGGGATAGAAATTATGACTCTCTGCTTGCCCGGCAGGTGCTAATGCATCTGAACTAACTCCCTGGTCCCTTGATTTATTATTTAAAAAATATGTTTAAGACTGGAGCGGGGCCTAGAGAGTCTAGGGAGAAAGGAACACAGGAAGAATAACACACTAATTAATTGTGGATATACATAATTCCTACGCTCACAGTATAATAATGGTTCACAAAGACACATTATCACAGTGCAAGAGTGTTAGGGACATGAGAACTATACTCTCAAATTTATTGTAAGTTAAATAATGTATAGAGTTATTTAAAATATTATTGCTATTAGGGTATGTATCACTCATTCTACAATATTATATTTTGAGATTAGTCTTTTCACTAATATTTAAAAGTCATTGGTAACTAATATGTGGTATAAATAATAGCTGAGGGATATTTTATCTTTTGCATAAGATAATCTTTATTAAGATAAACTTTTAATAGTCTAAAATTCACTGTTTCTTGCAAATAATTGACACAACCAAAACCAAAGTATTTTAACCTATATATTTCACCTAAGGATTCGTAAAGGATAACCTTAATTAACATGCTTAGAAGTATTCAAAATATTTAAAAGTAAGTAGTTTGAATTTTTTCTCTGTAGTTTAAATTTCAGTATCCTGTTGATCTTCCTCCTCTATATTTGGAATTTATTAAATTTTGTTCAAATATTTTGTGTAATTTCTCAGAAGCATTTATGCAATTCAGGAACAAAATAAAAATATCAGTAATGCAAAAAAAAAAAAAAAAAGCAAACAGTTAACACATACCTTTGCACTCTCGTGCCTCAGGTTAAAAGTCAACTCGAGATTTGTTAGAAAGTGATCCGAGAACTCTGGATACATATCCAACACCTCCAGCAAGTCTTCTCGCTGAATCTTATGCAGGTCGCAGTATGTGAGTGCTCTTACATCTGCGTTAGACTTGCCAGGCTTGGCATAAAGATGAACCATTTCTCCAAATATGTCATTTTTTCCTAGAGAAAAGAAGAATGAAAGAAACAGACTCAAAATATATTTCTAAAAGTAAAAAGAGGCCGCTGGCCAACTGACTGATCCCTGAACTAAAGATTTCAAATATAAGATTTCAGGGCCAATAGGCATTTAGGCAGCAAAGCTGAAGGGTCTGTGCCTATTGCCCCAGCCTACACTTGCTGAATGGAATGATGACCCTGTTCTTCCTTAATCTCTTTCATTTGCTGGTTGTGTTTTTCACTGAGTGTCTACTATGTAGCAAGTAAGTTTTCACTCTAGCACAACCCATCCCATTGCTAGCAAAAATCCTCATCGCAGAATATGTTAAAGATACTTACAGATAGATATGCTCTGATTTTGTCAATCCAGTAATATGAGAAACACCACATGGTGTCAGATTTAAGTTCACTTTCAGGATAATCTCCAGAAGCAGTGTCAAGAAAGGGCTTTCGGGAGCTCTTTTAAAGCTTAGAAGACCGGAGCAAAAATTGGAGCAGACTTTGTTTCTCTTAACCATTTTTATATTTTCATTTAATAAAATTCTACAACTATTCAAAATATCTAGTTATATTGCCCCAGCAGATGTAGACATGTCTTTTGTCAAGTGGCCTGTGCTTTGAAAGTTTGACCTCCTTGGTTTCTATAAAACCCATGGTTATTTCAGCATCTGGCTTCTGTTCAGCAACTCGCTCCCTTGCCACCTCTGCCAAAGCATACCACCTAGTTTTTAGGCTGGCTGATTAATAAGGGTAAGAATGACATCTGTGATAATATTTTTTTTTTAGTACTAAGTAGGTGCCACACACTGTGTCAAATGCTTAGATGCATTGTTTCATATAATTTCATTTTTATCCTCCCAATGACTTCATGAAGAAATTTCTAATTATTATCCAAATATAAATACTGAAAGAGGATTAAAGAGGTGAACTGCTTAGCTGAAGGTCACCCTCTTTGTTGGGTGAAGTGGGAGTGTGTAGCCTGCACTAAACCCCATGCACTGCAATGCTAGTCAGTGTTCTTACAGATGCGATCTGTTCAACCTCCTTTAAACAATGGGATCCTAGTAAATAAAACTTGCTAAAACTATCCAAATGAGAATTAAATAGGAAAGAAGTCAAATGTCATAGAATTAAATAGGAAAGAAGTCAAATATCATACACTTAACTACATAGAAAAACAGTGGGAGCAGCTCCTCCTGGATCTACACCAGGATAAGCTGTCAAAGCCAAATCTTGTGGGAACTGCTTTGTTGTGAAGCCATGACATAATTTTTACTTTTTGTTTGCTTATTAGATCGGGAGCCAAATTGAATATCTTACCAATTTTGTGAAAGATTTAAAAGTTACAATCATAATGAAATTGTCAAACTGTATAGTGAATCCCTCCACTGTCTTCATTTGTGTCTCAGGGCTTCTGCTCTGCTCTACTCCGGCTGTGCACAACAGCACAGGAAATGGACACCATTCCTGAATGTCCTGAGCAAATTTTCACACACGAACATCAAGAGTAAAGGGAATTGCTATGTTCCATACTCATTATGTGAATCGAGCTGGAGAGGACTGGGAAGTTTCAAGGAGACTGGCAGTAGTTGTCAGTAGGGAACAGGGGGTCTCAAACCTCCTTGTTAGACGGTCGTCCTCTACTGTGTCTGTCTGCCCTAATGGTCTGAGGAAACTCCACAAATTCATGGGGCATATGTTTATTTTAAAAGAGATAAAACAGATTAAACATAGGTTTTCTTTTGCACTCTCACAAGTTTATAGCTATTTTTGACTTCATCATCAACTTTATCCTTGGTGTTATGTTCATAGCTTCATATTACTTAGATATAACCTCATAATTCCATTTGTATAGCATAAAGTGAACATGTGAAATTCACAGAATGGAAGCCCAGTTCATGAAGCACTGATGAAACATGCTGCCATATGTATATATATATACGTATGCAACATTCATACTTTAGTTTAAGATATTAACAGGTAAAGCATGAAGCCCAGATTGTCTAAAATGAGATGAAAATACTGACTCCTTTCATATATTTGGCCTCAAATGTCTCTATGGCTGCCAAGAACTGAAGGGCACCATGGAAGCATTTTCACACTGGAGAAAAACTGAGACAGTCAATAAAACATATTTCCATCAAGGTTAATTTGTTTTGAATCGAATTTTAAATGCAGCCTATCATTTTATATTATGTGCAGCTATAGTTAATGAAGGAACTTGTCATCATCCGATTTTAAAGCACTCACCCAGAATAGCTACCACAATGTCATCTTTGAGGATTTCAATGGAGCCCCGGGATAAGAAGTACAGTGCTGTCAGGACATCACCACAGTGGACAAGGGTGTCTCCTGGAGGTGCGTGCGTGGTTTTGAACTTCATTGCAAGAGCTCTAAGGCAACCTTTACTTGCACCACGAAAAGCTTTGCAGTTTTGCAGCAGCGTTTGGTTGAGATGTAGACAAATGTCAGCTTGTAAGCATTCTGGGAAACCCTTTAGTACCTGAAGGAAAAAGAAAAAGAGTATCATACTACCAGAGCACTGTGTACTTCAACCTGATATAAAGTCTCTTGCTTGCTCAAGGAACTGCAGGTGTAGCAGTTGTCACCAGGAGTTCTTCCAGGGTTTCTATCTCACCTACTTTAATGAATACTTGGTGTGCTAAACATGTCAAAATTTTTAACTCAAATACTTGTTCTCTGAATTAACTGCAGGTATTCACATTCAACACAAGTGCTGTTTCATTAAAATGTTATGCCTACAATTTTTCACAATGCTTCTATTTTCCCTGGATTATGTTATGTAAAATCGTACTGTGCACAGATATAATGAAATGTGACAATTAATAAGACATAACTAATCAAAGGCAATACAACTAGAAAGATAACCTTGGAATAGAATTTCAAGTCAATTTAGATTGTCATTCCTAGTACATATCTCAGTTATCATTAATAAAAAATTAATCTTGAAGTAGTCATGGAATTTGTGAATGTCATTTATCAGGGAGTGCTTTTAGCAAACAGTACTTGAACTATTTAAGTTTCTGTATATGAATTATTAAAGCTATATTTTTGATAAGCCTGGAAACAGAGAAAGGAAAGGAGACAGTAAACATACTTTAAAAGTACACTTAAATTTTCAAAAATAGAAATAGTGTCAGAATTTACAGTGCATACACAAGCTTCCAAAGTGCTACTGTTTTCACAACCTATTCAGTAGTGATTTTAAAATTTCTGAAATAGATTAAACAATAGTCTATGACATGTGCTATTCAATTTGAACTAAATATACTTTATGTATGTATAAATCCCTGGTATACAATGGATCAATTACCAGTCATGCATCTCTGTGTCTTGCTACCTCAGGTGTCACATGTAGGTTTTTCTTTGACCTATGACTTTTCTGGACCATATAAATAATATGCTTATGGATGGGCCATCATGTAGTACAAACTATAGCGTGATAATTCAGTTTTGGGGTTTTCTTTTTTCAACTCAATCTTGGTCTACCATTCAATATAACTAAAATAATTATTAATTTTTTGGAAGGCAGTTCAGATATATTTAGCACAGACACGATCCTCACATTAAATCCTAGTTAGTGTACTTATAATTACTAGTACTTTAAATATTAAAACATCTATAAGGATGCTTCTTTAACCGGACCACCATGAGTTGGAAGTGGTCAGGCTATGATATGCTATGAAGGATCAATATGAGATATGAATATCTACAGCCATAATTCTGTGTTCTTGTCTTCTTCATTATATGGAAGTGAGTAGAGGGTACGTCAGAAGAAAATCTGTAGACCTGAATTCTGGTCGTGAGCCACAGGTGACGCTTGTGCAAGTCACTTTACTCCTCTGTGTTTCTCTACTGCAGAGTAAGAGCCTTCAAAATAGTGGAGTCAACCATGAGTTACAATGAATAAGGTGCCCTCTGTCAGACATTGTTCACCCGGCTCTATGCTTCTCACAGTTTCAGCCTGTAGAGGCCCTGATCCAGAAGGAAGCTGTCCTCCAATAGGAGTCCCAGAATGCTTCTCAGCAAAGTCTACCCTTACCTGTGGCTTTCAGGCTTGGCTTATATGACCACATGCCTGCCAAATGTGCTGTGTGGAATGAAGAGTTATCTAGCATAATATGAGTTATCTAGCATAATATGTCTCATCTCTAGTTTTGTCTCTGAAGAAGATATTTTCTCCCTCATTTTAGTAGTCTCCTATATCACCTCAGCTTCACTCTAAGAATGAATTCTCTAGGCCACTGATCCCTGCTACTGTGTAAACTGTCAATTTAGATTCTTTGCCAAGTGGTGCCAGACTGAAGTGGAACTAAGTACAGATCCTGTTGTCTGGTGCTAAGCACTTTATTTAAGATCATATAGGACAAAATTCACCCTTTATGTCTTTTCATGACTTCTTTCTGGAGCCAGCTTTTATAATCTCAGCATAACTCATAAATGATCTTGTATAGATAAGTAGAACATCACAACATGTAACAAATCAGGCATGTGCATCTTTCTGTTAAGACCCAGGTTACCAGGCATGGGGCGACGCATACCTGTAATACCAGCACTCAGGAAGCTGAGGCTTCAGGACCACTATGTGTTTGAGGCCAACCTGGGCTACATCATAAGTTCAAGGCCATCCTGGACTACATACAAAAACCTTGTCTAAAACAAAATTGGTATATGATAGAAGATATGAGAAAGCATTTTATATTTCATATAAGTAGGTGTTGTAATTGTGACTATAAAATTGGAATGAGAATGTTGAGCTTGTAACTGTAATTTCAGGCATTTTCCTCTGAGTGTATTCTGTTAACAGAACCAAAAGAAAAAAAAATGTGTGTGTGTGTGTGTGTGTGTGTGTGTGTATGTGTGTGTTTGTGTGTGTGTATTCCTTAAATTAGAAGGCAAAGATGAGACAGAAATATGGGTTCCCATGACTTTGAATTTAGACAGCTATAAGCTAAAGTTCTGCTAAGGAACTTCGTGTGACTTTGTTCACATTATTTAATTTCTTGAAGATTCAATTTTACCTTTTTAAAATTAAATTAATAATATCAACTTCACAGAGTTGTAAGCTTGATTATGAATGGACATAAACTATCTCATGCATAGTAGAAAATTTAATA
>PVJA010019075.1:0-38931 GCA_004027025.1 Myocastor coypus
TGTGTGTGTGTGTGTGTGTGTGTGTGTGTGTGTGTGTGCATATTTGTGAAAACTGGAACTGAACTCAGAACCTTCACATTGAGCTACATCTGTAGCCTTGTTTTTCATTAGTTTGAGTCTAGGTTTTGATATAATAGTAAATTTATTGTTCTGGGCTCAAATTTGTGATCCTCCTGGTTCAAACTCTCAGAATATTGAGATCATAGGTGTGAGCATGATATGTATATTATTTGTATATAACATGTGCATAGTTTTACATAGAAATAAAATGCAAACAGTTCCCACCTTCAAGTACTTTCTAAGACAAAAGAGATCACACAAGTGCATGTTCGCACTGAGGTACTCTAGAAGATGTATAAAATATAATGGCTAAGAAAACCAAAACCAAAACCAGAGATGGTGGCCTACACCTGTAGTCTTAGTGATGGGGAGACTGAGACAAGAGAATCACTATGAGTCTAAGCTGCGTATCGAGACCCTATGCCAAATAAATAAATAAATAAATAAATAAATAAATAAATAAATAAATTTTTTAAATATAAAACAATAACAACAACAAAAAAGAAATAGAAAACAATGTGGATATACTATATAAATGGCCACTACATGAGTGATACCTTTTGCATCTCAGTATGTTCTGTCTTCTTACCATAATTTAACAAGTATGATTTGATGTGACAGTCATATATCTATCTAATGAAACTTGTTCCCATGATACTTTTTTGCTTTGTTTTGTTTTGTTTTTGTTTTTTGTACCAGGGATCAAAATCAGGACCTTGTGCTTGCCAGGCAGGCACTTATGCTGCTAAGCTATCTCCCTAGCCCCTGTCTCATGATATTTGTACTTCATATATTTTATATTTTTGTATAATATGTTCCTATGTAAGAAATCAACTGTCACCAGAAATCTACTGGTTATTTTTCCTCCACATGATTACCAGATAGTATATTATGCATTCTTAACACTTGTTGGTTGTTTCATTTTCTCATGTTGCTGTCCAAATAGGATCTTCTCTCATGGCTAGGGATTCTTTCTCTTTCTGAATTCATCTTTATTAGCTCACTGCACACAAGGAAGTGGCTGCGTTTTCTGAATAAAGTTCAAAGTGAACATCAACAGATTTAAAAGGATTGCAGTTTCCGTCATGTGTAAAACATGCACAGCTATTGGAAGAATTGTCAGTGCATTGGACCAATGGAAGCCTAGATTTTCACTGACTGCTTAAGGGTTTTCCTCCCTAGATCCCAGCCGTATCCTGAACAGTTAAAATTGACAGACGCGTTCCTTCTGGGTGCATCACACAAGTATGTGCATTTCATTACCCCTAGAAATCTGCTTTGGAATCTACAACTCATGAGTCTTATTCCCTATTTTTAACAGCACTGTACTAGATGTGACCAGAAAAATATGCTGAATTGTACATTTTTAAAAGTTAGTCTGGATCTGGGAAGAAAGCTCAGCAGCATAAATGCCTGCCTGGCAAGCACAAGGTCCTTGTTACTAAAATAATTAATTAATTAATTAATTAATTAATTCAAAATAAATAAATATTAGTACAGTAAAGGCACATTACCATTAATCTCTGTCAAAAATACCCCTCCTCACCTTGAACTTGTCTGTTCCATTTTTCTTGCCATCTTCTGTAGGAGTTCTGGAGCTTTCTTTTCATAAGTTACACTGCTCTGGCTGCCTAAGTGTCCTGACTTGATTTAAAACACTTCTCCTTCATGGTCATGTTAGCTTTCAGGAAGGCCTGGAAGCCACACTGTGCCAGATACAGTGAAGATGGCGGATCATGTCACATGCTGATGCTTTTAATTGGACAGAACTTGCCATACCTGTTTCGAACTGATTCAGAACAATGAGGCAGCCAAGTAGAGTCACTAAAGAGAAGTTTTGGAATTGATTCAGAAAGACAGAAGTATACATGAGTGTAAAGTGGAGGGAGAATTTTAGGAGGGATTAATGCAATGTCTGCTGCTGTAATGAGTTCTTATTTTTATTTAAACATTCTCCATTTTTGTCACACTCCGTACATTTAGATCTAGTTTATAGAAGCCAAAAGAGAGTTCATTGTTGAACTTAAACTTGTTAATAAAAATATCTAAGATGTTTCAGTGTCACATAATTCCATCACATAATTCCAGAGATGTACATATAAAATGAAGCTTTAGTTAAAGGTTGCTTCCAGAACCACTAGCTCTGCTGGTAATTGGTTAAAAGAGTATACAAGTGATATATTTAAAGAATATGCATCTGTAGGCCATTATTATTAGTAGGCACCATGTGAGTTGGTGCAAGTGCTGCACTTTTAGTCAGACTGAGGTGACCTGAAGTGAGTTTTCTGACCATAGAACTCCACATGTGTACAATGGGCTATCAGTGGGATACTGCACTTCTAAGCTTGTCTTGGGATATAAATGAGGTAATACTCATCATGAACTTCCAGCGAAGGCCCAGGGCTTGTTAATTGTCATTAACTGGTGGTTTGGCATTCATTTATCACATACCAAAATTATGTGTAATGAATTGCTATTGAAAAGTTTAAATTCTGAGGCTGGCTGCAGAATGCATTTTTCAAATCATTCTTTTTACTTGCCTTTGCAGATACAAAGTGCAAATAGTGAAACTGTGCAAGAGAATCTACATTTCTATGTTGTGACTGTTTCTCAAGAAAGTAAAAGGAAATTTAAATAAAGGATTTCCGTTGGATTTCTGGCCATTAGAGAAGAAGCATTTTTTTTTTTTTTTCAAAATGCTGATACGTTTCAAATTAATGCTGGGCTCTTTGGGGAGATGGTCCATTTTTTGTACATTCATCATGGCTCTAAAACTGTGAGTTTAGATGAAAAGCATGTACTGCTTGCCTTGTTCTTACATCAGAAGAATTTTTTCTTTTGTCCATTTTATGCTTGTTTCCAAAGGCTTAAAATGAAAGCTTTGTTTCTGCAATAATGGCTTAGTGTAGGCTTACATTGTTGATCCCCGCAGTAGATGCGATGTAATCCACTTTGGTAATGTGAAGTTTTAAACAATCATAGGCCTCTGCCATTAACCCTTCTCTACTAATGATAATACTCTACAAAACTACAAAGGAACGCGGGCTAGCTTCACATTAGACTTGGAGCGCACTTAGCTGAATTTGCATTTCTTATTTTAGCAGCAGTGAATTGCTGAGCATATGTTGAACTTCATCAATACCCAAAGTAGAATAGGTGATTGCGAAACTAATGCTCAAGTGCAAGTATTCAAACACCAACAAGGGAAACTAGGAGAAAATAATGATGGGATGAATCAAATGTGCTTTCCAGGCCAAAATTCTCCTGAAGGGGCTTCGAATGCTGTTGCTTTTTGCAGTATTTTTTAACTTGACCTGTTGCTTTGCTGAGTTCATTGTAGTGCAAATGTCTCAAATAAAGCTGTACATGAGTCATTTTTTTTCCTTCTCAGTTCAAGCTACTTGGATAATGGCTCACTTTGAACACAAGCAAGGGAACCTATTGAATGTCTCTTGCATAAAGTCTATATAGCTTTGCTCGGCAGCTTGACATGTTTCTTTAGGAAAGGGAAATGGTAAATTAGCTAAGAGTAGTTTCACTCCACGACAGATTTCCAAACTGACTCGGAGAGCACATTTGCACTTAGTGTTTAGATTCTACTATGGGGACTTAGAAAAGTTTCCTGTATTTGGTTAAGTGATATGTATGTTGGTTGGCAAAATTAAGATGATCTTTAGGGATTTTTAGATACTGAATGCTGTACCTAAAGTAGAGAGAGCTTGGCGGCAATTCACATTGAAACTGCAATACTGTGTGCCTTCAGGGCTGTAGCTTTAATAAACAAAAGATCTGTCACCATGCTTGGCTCACAGTAGGGGGTAGATGTAATTATATACTTTAAAGGGGAAAAGACTGTTGTTATTATTTTACATTTACTGAGTGCCAACATTTTGCAATGTTCTATACCTAACATAGAATTAGACACAGTCCTTGCCCAGTGGACTATCTATTTAAATTAGGCACAATCTAAATATTTCTCTTAAAGAGTTCCAGTGTTTTCAAATTGGTTACACAATGCATTGAACAAGTGCAGAAGTATTGTGCTTGCAAATGTGATTTCAAACTACAAAGGTTTTCACACACAGGTGGTAAAATAAAATGTGATGACTAGACTAAAAAGTTATGCTCATGTTTATCAGTTATTAGTTTTAACAACTAGCCATACATCTAACATGGAATGGGAAGAGAAATAGGTATTAAGTTTAGAAAATGAGTGATCTATTATTTTGATTTTTACTTTAAAAATTACAGTTTAGCAGTAACACTACTGTTTTTGCTTAATTAGGTAGATTATGTTTATTTGTGAACCTTTAAACTCTTTCTAGTCTGAAATTCCACAGGGGTCAGATTATCTACCAAATGTGAACCACCTAGTAGGTGGTTCATGAAAAACTGTTGATAAAATGATTATGAATTACTTGAAAATATATTTCTCTATTTACTTAGAATTGTCTTTGTACGTTTTAGGATCGAATGAGCGCAGCACTTTGCTGGGTTTGGGCCAGTATTAATGAAAAAAAAAAAATGTGAAGCCAGAAATCTTCCTTAGGAATACTTTGAAGAGCTGTGGCTTGGAGCATCTTCTTTCTAATAGAAATATTTCTTGTCTCTCAGCAAGACCTAGGCGTGCCAACCCCGCAGATCTTCAGGCCCATGAGAGACATTAGAGCTGTCTCAATCCCCACCAATGATCAAAGCACCTTTGCACATCAGATGATGAGTTTCAAGGGATGTAGTCTGTGTGCACGGTAGTCGGCTTCCTGTGTTGTGCAGACACATGCAGTTCCTGTCTACTCTTTTGTAAATAAGATATTGCTAGGAGGATATGTGCAAATAAACATAGAACCACCCATCTGTCTTTCTATGCACTTGACTTATGTATTGTGACTATTTTATACTAACTCTTCTGTGTTCTTATCTCTGGTCTGCTCATTAGTTTCCCTGTTTGTGTCATACTGTGAAAATCAATTCTGTGTGCAAGAGCACTGCCATTTACCATGCAAACGGAATACAGGCTCCATGACACCCAGTGAAACCACTCAGACTTCAGTTTGAATCTCTGGATGGTCATTTTGACTGTGTGTAGGGCATCTTATGAAATTTCTCTAGGTCCCTGATTCCTTAGATATGAAATAATGGTGATTATTCTCAACATAGAGAATTCAGATAAAGTTATACTACTTTGAACATAACTACACAATTTGTATTATGAATACTCTAACGAATAATAATCTAATTTACAGTGATATCATAAGTGCAAATACTGAAACGCCTACCACTCATACACATGTTATCATATATTGAAATACTCCATAGTGATATTCATAGTACCGTGATGGTCAGTTATCATTCTGTTCCTCAAGCAGTGTAAGGATGAAGCAGAGGAAATGTAGACCGGGTTCGCTTCAGCGACTGCACATCCGTACGCCTCCTGCTTGCTGAAGACTCACCCAGTTCTTTGTGTTGGTTGTTGCTGTTTTTTCCTCTTGTTCTTCTTCTTCCACCAACATTTTGGCTCTTTCTGACTCAACTAAACATTTCAAATTAAGTCTCAGCCTCGGCCTCTCAGTGTTGTTCTCTGTTCCTACTTTGGTGAGCATCATCAGACCTAATGTCCTGGGATATTCTTTTTGCTTCGCTCACAACATTATTTTACTTTACTCCTTCTCTCTTGCCCTCTATTTCAGGCTATAAAGTCTCTTTCATGCTCCAATTGTGTCTGGACCTGCCGTAGTCTTGGTTCCTCCTTTTCCATTCTTGCATATCCTCAGCATTCTCTTTCTTACTTATCTTTCCCTATTTGTCTTCTAATTTCTTGGATTCTCTTGACTTCCGTTTAGCCATCATAGACTTCCTCCCCACCCCCACCCTCCTGACTGCTGTTGTCTTCCAGAAATACACTCGTAGAGTTCTCATCTCAAAATCTGATCATCTTGTCCTCCTGTGTTCTTCCTCATCCTTGGCTCCTCCTTCCTTTATCCTTGTTTTCGTAAGGTAATGGAGAGATTTTCCTTGATCAATGTTAACTTTTACAAAGCTAACCATTTCTGCTAGTCATAGTTTACATCTTTCTAACACTTGTCCTCTACAATAGAATCCTACAGTAATTATATGATAGTAACACTACCTTTGTAAGAATGATCACACGCAATTCTTAATCATCATAATGCTTGCCATGTGTATGAAAATAAGCTCAAGGGATAGAATGTCAGTGTCAAAGCCTTTTTTTATTTCCATTCTCTACAGTGTCTAGCACCAGGATTCTTCATAGTTTTGGATGATGAATTTTCAGGATAGCTCAGCCTAATGATATTGGACATTTTGAATTCTTTATTACAGCTTGTGAACATAATTTCACTTGTCAACTACTAGATCTTATGGACAGTGTTCTGTCCCAGGTAGCATTATCCATCATTGAACTGAATATCATTCTAAAGATGCGTCAGTTTGCAAAGTTCTTTAACTAAAATATGTCATCAGATCACAAGAACTACTGTGGCAAAATTAATTTTCTGGTTTCCTTTTTTTGGAGAAAAAAGAGAATAAAATTTTTCATAACTAAAAGTGTTTGTTTTCTGTAACAGTGGAAAGGCTATGATGATTAAGGTGGAAATCTGCTTCTCAGACAGTGAGATTCAGTTGGTGCACTTTTGCAGACTTCAGTTCAGAAATGTATTGAGACTTTGGATAGCTAGCATGTTTATCTGTATTAAGATTTGGGGGCTGGGGAAATAGCTCAGTGTTAGAAGTGCCTGTCTGGAAGACACAAGGTCCTCAGTTCAATACTTGGTGCAAAACAAACAAACAAACAAAACAACCCAGGAAATTAGTAAAATACAGTTGAAGAAAATAATATGCATGTAGAAAAGAATAGATTCTATATTTGGGCAAGATATTACCATTGCCAAGGAGTGAAACATTATGCAAATACATGCATATATGCATATGTAAAATTAATAAAAGTTATATAAATTGAATAACTTGGATTTGAAATAGTTTTTAGATATTAAGGCAAATGCACATTGGTGCCAGTTTATATCTTACTTAGCTTTTCCTTGACCCTCTTTTTTTGTACAAAAGAAGTGAAGAGCAAACGAATCTAGCATAAAACAATTTTAGGTATGAGAATTAATTCAGCCAAATTTAAGTTTTCCCTTATAGTGTGTGAAATTAGGCATATTCTATTCTATTTAGTTAGTCATAAACTTTAGCTCTTTGTGCATATCTGACCTTATAGGAAAAATAGGTAGAAAGAATCATTTATTGGCTAAATTGTTATATCCCTTAAATAATTAACATAGAATCATCTGCTATTGATATTTCCTTTTTAATTCTTCCCGTGTGTCTTACACTATGCATTGTTTATTAAAGGTGCTTAATTTATATTTATAGAGTCATTTAATTTATGCCCAAAACAATATTTTTAATTTGGAAGTTTATAATATGACCCTGAAGGCATTTTGCAGAACTTCTGAGTAATGACAGTTAATATATTCAAGGCAGAAGCATTAAACACTTAAAGAGGGGGAAGAAATAATAAAATTGGGAACAGTTGTGGAGAAAAATGAAAAGCAGTTAAGAGCATATAGGCAGTAAAGTACAGCTTGGTACAAAACACCAAAGGTCCACCTTCATCAATGGGAGGCAGACCCAGGCCCAAAGCAGGAGCTCTTGCGACCCTGGGGGGAGAATCTCTGGAGTCGCCATCAAGGTATGGCTGTTTTTCCATCTCAGTGCACAACAGCGTGTGCGTCTGTGAGGTGCTGGTCAACCTGGGAGCACCTTGCTCCGGACTGTTTGCTGATGGTCTGAGAGCAGATGGTGTCTGTGAGGTTGGCTCTGCCCGCAGGCAGGGGAGACAGGATGTTGCCATTTTAAATGGGACAGGCTGAAAGTGTTTCTGTTTGAAATTTTGAATTTTGATCTTACATCCACAAATTGATTCTCTGAATGATCTCAGTGATCATATAGAACATGTTCTTAGCTTTTACAGCATACATTTTAAAAAAGGTTTCAGCAAATGTTTGCAGTACGTAATAATCATTCATTCATCATGAGGAGTGGCTACCTATGCATAATACATCCCTTTTTTAAAATTTCCCTTTCACTCTATCTCTCAATGTCAAAGATTTCCTGGAATCTATTATCTGTTTCTTATTTTATTCTTTGAATTATTTAGACTTTGACAATTCCTATCTAAGAGAAATCATACAATATTAAACTTTTGTACATCTGACTCATTTCATAATAGGTTTATAAAATGCATTCATTTTCCTACAAAAGACTCAATTTTTTTCTTTAAAGTAGAGTAGTGCTCGTGTATAAATACATTTTCTTTATCCATTCATCTATTAATGGACATAAAGGTCACGTTCAAGATTTAGCTATTGTAAGTTGTGGTACTGTCAACATAAATGCAAGTATGCTATGGTAGTATGACATCTTCCTCTCTTTCAGAGAGATGCCTGGCACATATTCTATTCTAAGGACTTGTATTATGGAATAAACATTAGAATGCTATACAAAACAGTGGTGCTCAAACGCAGTCTAGGAACCCTCATATTCTCTGGAGTTTCCAGGAGGAAGAAACTGGTTACTGAACAAGTGAGAATATCTGAGTTCTTTGAAAGACATGGATGTAAATGAGATATTCATTTATTCATTTACTCATTCATTTACTCAGGATGTGTTATTGGCAGTTAGTATGTCTAAGCATAGTTATTGATACTATTTTAGGGAAGTGTACAGAAAGGCAGAGATAGGGCTTGAATTCCTTCAGGGAATTTAGAGTCCCATCAAAGTGATAAATTCATAAACAAAAATTATGGTGCTAGAAGAATTATGGTATTATGCACAATCATTTGAATTGAAAAATACTGCTGTAAAGATGTTCATAAAGGTATAGCACATAGGAGAAAGAGCAGTTTGTACCTCCTGAAAGGCTTTCTCAAAGAGTCACTTTCGTGTTGAGGACTAAAAGGTGCCAATGGAAACCACTGCTCTGCTCAGTAGCAACATCATATTAGGATCTATCTAAGTAGACCAATAAAGCATATATTTAGATTGAAAAAATAGATTTTTCCTCTACTTCCTGAAGTCTGATTTGAGTCAGCTCTAAAGAAGGAGCTTCTGTGGTTCCACTAACCACCTAAGCTAACTTTATATGCACAGAAATATATTTAATATTTTCCTGGGCCCGGAAGGTAAGCAGACATAGGCTGGCAATTGGCAGTGAAAAGTGTAGGTCATAACCAGTGGTACCAGCTGATGATACTGGATTTTGTTGTTGTTGCTGCAGCTGTTATACCTTATCAATTCTGAGGAATTATAGAGGCTGCTTTTCTAAAAGGCTTGGCTTGATTTATATGCTTTCTTCATGACTTTTCGACTTCTGTGGATGCCTTAATTTTTGCTTTTTTTCCCTTTTTCTTTCTTTTTTTGTCTTTCTCTCTTTCTTTCTTTCTTTCTTTCTTTCTTTCTTTCTTTCTTTCTTTCTTTCTTTCTTTCTTTCTTTCTTTCTTTCTTTTGAGACAGGGTCTCGCTCTGCAGTTCAGGCTGGCCTTGAGCTCACTTTTGTAGCCCAGGCTGGTCTCAAACTCACACTGATCCTCTTCTCTGAGCCTCCCAAGTGCTGGGATTACAGGCGTGCGCTACCACGCCCAGCTCAGTTTGATAGCTTTTGAACAGCTATTGAGACATTTGCAGAAGGACCTGGAAGTTAATAACCTTTTTTATGTTTGTAGTTATAAAAATACTAGTCAGAACATTTTATAGGTCCATTAGCAGAGATTTTGTAAACATGAGGTTTAATCTTTTTAGATCTTCTATGGCTATTGGATATTTTCTCAAATAAACTGGCCTTTTATGCTTTCCCAACTCTAGTAGTACTTGGGCCACATGAATTATCAGAAATAGGGAACACACTGAGTACTGTCCAGTTTGCAAGTGGAGCCACTGCCTGGAAATTACTTCCAATTTGCAGTTCCAAGGTGCTGGAAGTCTTGAGGTCTAGCCCAATGGGCTTCTTCCGGTGGCAGCACATTTTTGAAATGTCTTGCAGAAGAATACTGCGGTTCTATTTTGCTCATATGTATATTTCCTAGGTTGGTGTGAAGGCACAAGGCACCTTCACAGAAGTATGAAAGACCTAATAATGTTTATTTTAGCTTCGGCTATGTGCATACCCTAGCGATTTGGATTGTAGTTCCAGTGGGATAGTTTAGGAAATGAATATGAATTCATGCATGTGTAGAGAGGATATCAGAGCAAGGCTGATCTCATAGATTCCTAAGTTGCTGGAAGAAACTTGGTACTTGGATCCCAGGAATATTGAAATTGTCATCAGTTTACCCATCACTGAAGTAGAAATAGAAGTGTGGGAAGGTAGACAGAATGCATGTGCAGTAAACATCAGGTTTTTTTTGGAAAGCAGCTAGCTTGAATGACCTGGGTTAATATTCAAGGAATTACATGTGAAACATTTTAAATAAAAATGTATTTCCTGAGCCAGTGTCACTGGGCCTGCCTGGCAAAGCAAAGGCCCTCAGTTCAATTCCTGGTGCCAGCTCCCTCAACCACACCCCCCAATTTTTCTTAAATACTGTGATGGAAGTTATTTTTGTGACTTAAATTTTTTTTTAATTTGATATAGATATCAGAATATTTAGAGACCATCCTGATAAATATTTATCTAAGATAAAAGTCATTATGCTGTACAGTGTAAGCTTAAATTGATGGTGTTAATGACTGTGATGCCGTCTGTGTTTTATTCTGAGAGCTGAGAACTTGGCTATGTGCTTTCTGGTTGTCAGCACACTCTATTTTTAAATAATCAAGAGTTTCCTGGGGTGAAATTAAATTTAGGATAAAATTCAGTTTCTTGTTACTAAACCAGAATGTGCCTCAGAATTATTCTCTAAGCACTCTATTTTAAATTCGCCTGTGATTATATTACTTTCTGCCTCCTTCTCTTCTTCCCTCCATTGAGAAAAGATTGACTTCAGAATAGGAGGTGATTTTCCTAGCTCCCTGCATTTTAGCAACCTAGAGTCATTCTAACTTTGTTCTGAGCAACTCTGAAGCAAGAGATTCACTTGTTTGTGGAATCTGTGAGCCGACAGATGTTTTTCTATAGTCCCCGGTTGTCACATTGGACAAACAAGAAAAATGCTTTGGCCAAGTCAGTTTGCCAAGAAACTGACTTTTTAGTATTCGCCTCTTTGAGCGCAGGGACTTCCTTTTTAAATTTCTTTTGAAAAACAATACATGCCTTATATACAGGACTGTGATAATTTTCCTTAGTATAGGTACAGATTATTTAGGAGAAAATGTTACAAATAATGGGTTTATATTTTTGTGAGAAAATAGATACAAATAGTTGCAAATACCTCCTAGTATTTATCAAGAAATATATTCTTGCACAATTACTGCCACTGGTCTCATGACATTGTGATTCTGAAATACAATAACAGTTCTGCTAGTTTTATAAATTCACTGTGTTTGGTTGATGAAGCAATGAAAATCTCTCTCTTTTTTTTAATTTCCCCCCTGTCCCTGTTTTATAATTTGTTCTTATTGCCTATCACCTCTGGGGAGATATATTTCATTAAAGGTGATTCTTTCTTATGTAAAGAACTACATGCTCACAAAGCAAGTGTGATGCATTAAAATATATTTAGGTGAATCAAGAACTAAAGTGATGTTGAAGACTTTTGTACCCTCAAGAACCAACTGCAGCCCTAAGAGTGACCCCATGTCTGCTGGCCATGTCTGCCTCCTGTTCTTTCTTTATAAAACTATCCTGAGGGAGTTCATGATTGCAAGATTAGGACTGCATCCATCCACAAGCTCTGCATACCAAAGGAAACAACAAAGCTAAAAGACATCCCACAGTAAAATAATTAGCAGAGGTCACATCTGATTAGGAGTTAATACCCCAAAGCTATAAAGACCCTAAAGCTATAGGAATTACATGACATATTCCTCAAAAGTGGACAAGAAGTAGGTTCATGAAACATACAACATTATTAAGAATCAGAAAAAACAGATTAAAACTACAATAGGATGTTACCATACACGTGGTACAATGACCATTATCAAAAAGATGAACAACGAATGATGGCCAAGATACAGAGAAAAGGCGCCTTTGTGCCTGAATGATACAGCCGTTGCAGAAAGTAATATGAAGCTTTTTCAAAGATCAGAAGTAGACCTCCTTTGTACTCCGCCAGTTTCACTTTTGTGGATGTGTCCGCAAGAATGGAAAGCTGTCAATTGAAGAGATGTCTGCAAGCGCATGTCCATGGGAACATGATCCACAGTTGTGAAGGTGTGGAACTAACCTTATGGCATGGAATCATTGCACGTTCATCTCAGCAGATGAGTGCATAAGGAAACTGTGGTGTGTGTCCATTGCAGAATACAGTTCACCCTTCACACACAAAGGAATTGCATCATTTTGACCAAATTGTTAGATCTCAAAGATATTGCACTAAATGAAATTAAGTAAGCAGAGAAATATAAAAACTGTTAGGGCTTAGGTATATGAGAAATGAAAACAGGAGACTTTAGGAAAGTAGGAAGTGGCACTGCAGTTACCAAAGGCTGGGTGGGAGAAGAAGATAGTGAGAAACTGTGAGTCACATGTTCACAGTTTTAGTGGAAAGGAGGAAGAAGATTCTAAGGCTTATTATGTGCCAAGTTGATTGTAGTCATTAATATATATTTCAAAACAGCTGAGTGGATTTCAAATATCTTAGCACATATATGTGTGTATATATATATATATATATATATATATATATATATATATGAGTGTATTAATCTGCTCATATATATATATATACATATACATATATACACATACATATATATATATATATATATATATACATATATATATATATATGCTGGTTTCATCAGAAGAGCTACCTACACCCAAAGATATGTTTTGTTGAACAATGAAAATGTTTGGTGAAATTCACCCATAAGAACCTACTAAATCTGTTTTTGATTTTAATCCATTCACTTCATTTATTTTATTATCTTTAAAGAATGCCAAATAGTAGAAAAAACAGCATTATGAAAGATAAAAAATTTCATTAAACAAAGTATTAAAAATTCAACAATTGTTGTATTGTATAATGTTATATTCAAATTAAGTTACAAGATACAATCCTGAAAATCTTGTTAAGAAACAGAACAGTACAACAAAAATAAGGTTACAAAAAATTTAAAGGGGGAAAAAAAGTGTTAACTGCTCTTTTCAATGGGCCAGCAGAAATCAACAATTACCTAAACTGTCCTGCATATATACACAAATGTATCATTTTTCTTTTTTCCTGTCATCCTTTTCATTATAGTTTTTCCTTTTCTTCCTAAGGAAAATTTCCCAACTTCTTTCCTTTTCACAGTATCTATTATACCTTTCAGATTTTATTTGCTTTTTGAGACTCTCACACTAGTGAGACAAGGTGATGTTTGCACATGTGGGTCTGATTTATTTCCCTTAACAATACAGTTTCTAGTATTCATTTACCTATAAAAGCCTTAAATTTATCTTTTTTATAGCTGAGTAATACTTCATTGTATAAAAATAACACATTTTTTAAATCTGTTTCTCAGTTGATGGGCATCTGGGATATTTCCAAGCTTTAGCTAGGACAAATTGTGCTGCTATAAACATGGGTGCACATGTATGCCTGTGGTATAGTGATTTAACTTCTTTTGGAAAGATACCTATGAGAATAGCTGGCCTGAGTGGAACCTTCAATCCTAGCATTTTGAGGCATCTCCAAAATGATTTCCATTATATTTCTGCTAAAATACTGCTACTTTTTAAAAAAAACTACGAGCTTCAGTATTTTGCCTTCTAACAACTACTTTTTGATGCTTTCGCTATTCTGATTTTACCCTTGAATACACTGAGACTTTTGAAGGTTTATTTCATTTCCTATATTATGAACAATTAATGTAACTGAAATTATAATCAAGACCATCTTAATTCCATATTTCAAAAAATAGGGTGCAAAGAATTGAAACGTGAGTGTATGGGTACTATGATGAACTGTGGTGGGTCATCATTCTACAGCATTATTGTAAAGTCAAGAAAGATGACATCTTATGAATAAAATAGCAGTGGTTTCACTCTGAGAGCAAAAGACTATGCAGCTTCTCTTAACTTTGAATTCAAAGCTGTGGAGTCTAGAACAACTCAGAAACATATAGCTCCATTATCCAATCAAAAAATAGTTTTATGTCTTTTATATCTTCACCAATTTGTTTTCACTCATTATATATGTATATATATGCTGTATATACCTATCTATTTATGTATTTATATATGTATGTATGTATGTATTTATAAGGAGATGTAAGTTTATTGGATTGGAGTATACCTCAGATGTAGAACACTTGCCTAGCACATGCAAGGCCAGGAATTTATCTCCAGCCCTAGATAAAAAAAAGACTTTAACTGACAACTTTGGAGGACACAGATCTAAACAGCATAATGTAGGCACCAGCAATGGCCCCATGCTACTGTGTAACCTCATGGCCTACTGCAACCTTTGGTGCAAGGGTAAATCCCATGACTAGCTAGACATGGAACTAGAGAAGACCGCAATTCCATGCTCTTCCAAAGGTGTGCTGCTGCATTGATCTGATGATCTCTCAGGCTTTGCTTTTTAAAGATCTTACAGTACTGCTACGTGGAGGAGCAAGGCTCCAACCATGAACTCTGGAACGCAAGTGCACCCAAAGCATGACATCGAGCTTTCAAATTAACTGTGGAATAGTGTACCGAGAAGAATCAGTGAAGAAACAAAATAAGAAAGGGAGTTTCTTTTTGCTTGTTCTTGCATTAGACTAACAGTACATTTGTCATTTTCTTTAAGTTAATTAACCACCAAGGCAAGAAAGAAGCTGCCAAAAGCGAGTGAGAAGAAGGAAGAGCACAGAACTTTTCTGCTGAGTAACCCTACCAGCATTGGTATGGCCAATTGGATTGAGCCCACAAAAAGCTTATCCAACAGGATTCCAGGATTGCTTTCCCTCAGTTGTTCTGAGGAATGTGTCAGCGTGGCCTGGCAGGCTTAAATTCCACCCCGCACTCCAGTGATGTTCTAAAACATCTCTTACAATGAAAAAAGTAAAGTACACGGTGATGTGTGATGTTGAATCATGTTGATAGTTCAATTCAAAATACAATTTTGATTTTATCTCTTTTTGTATTTCAAAAGATGCAAGTGCAAGCCACCAAATGTTATGAATTTTTGGGAGAGGCTACGTAGAGCCAAAAGTTGTTCTGTACCGTGTGAAGACAAATGCAAATAAAGCTATGTGGAGAGCCCAGTGTGCTGTAAGGAATGTGCATATTCAGTATCATAGTATCCAAGAAGAACTGCAGTATATCAGACTAATTAAAAAAGAAGGTAGCTTCTTGTAATTTTTATGGAAAATGGGTAGGATTTGGGTAAGAATTAGGGGCAGGGCTTGAAGAGGAGATGCCACAAGGTCATAGAATTATGGGAAGAATAAGGAACTGAAGCCATAGTTTATATTGACTTGAACTTGAATTTTTATTTTTATTTTTTTTTTAATTTTTATTTTTTTTGTCTTTTTGAGACAGGGTCTCGCTGTGCAGTTTAGGCTGGCCTTGAGCTCACTTTTGTAGCCCAGGCTGGTCTCGAACTCGCATCAATCCTCCTGCCTCAGCTTCCCAAGTGCTGGGATTACAGGCATGCGCCACCACACCCGGCTTGAACTTGAATTTTTAAAATGACAGAAATTGCTCCTTCCATGATGATGTTGTAATCCAGCCATCTTCACATTGTCTACTTTCTAGTCATGTGTTGAGGATCCATGGTACTGGATGTTTCATATACAGAATATTTCTAAATAGACAAATTTGCGGGTATGTAATGTCGAGGAATGGAGGGAAAAGTAGAAACTAATGTAATACAATGTCAGGGGCTCAGTGCTATGAGGAAAATAAAGCAAGGATGGAAAAAAGCAATAATTAAAGAGACTGATTTATGCAGGACAGATTCAGAAGGAGGTCCTGAAGAAATGACATGTGAGATGCAATGGGAAGATGAGTTCAGGGGAAGAAGCACTGATATACAGTGAATAACGTACGAAAATTTTATCTGATACAACACAATTCAGATCCTTTGCGCCAAGGCAGAAATTGTTCTGCTATGTAGCACACTCTTTGTAACAGCTGAAAGATATATAAAGAGATAAAATGCTGTATTGGTGTGACCAACATGTCTCTGTTGATGTTCTAGCCAAGGGAGTCTTCTGACAAAAGTCTTTCTATCACCCAGGTGTATGGAGTGACACCCTGCAGCTCCATCTCACCGTGACACTGAGGCACATGGAAGTTTGCACAAAGCCCAGATAGCTTTATCTACATAATGTTCGTTTGGTGCCTCAGCATTTCCCAAGAATAAGCCTCCTCAAATTTCCTTCTAAGACAACAAAACTAGTTTCATCTTTAGGATACAGATGTACATAATTTTATACAGAAGATGTAAACACAAACAGAGAAGCATTCTCCTAGAAGCCAGGTGTAAGGAGCCTGTATGCAGAGCCTTTACCTTTCAGCCACTCAGTCCTGTGAACAGCATCTATAGAATCTTTAAACCAACAGTGTTGATATCATGTAGAGTTTGCATTATTTCATAAAATTTTTGTTAGGAGCTGCTTCCTGAGAAAGCATTTAAGAACTCTTAGCTTTCCTTTCAGGGACCTGCTTGCTCCCTCCTTGAATTGTGAAAGTTCACATAGTATCTTAGTAGATTTCTTTTGATAAGCTACTGCAACAGCAAGTAATTATTATTGTCTTCAGGGGACGGGGCAAAGGGTAGATTAAGGAGAGAGGATTATAAGGTTGCAACACTAAGTTAACTAAGTTCTGCACCTAGGGAATGAAACTTAGAAACTTGACACTTAATTTAGTTGTCTCTCTGGTGCTGTAAAACAGGATGCCCCCACATGAGCTAAGTGAGAATTGGACCTTCAGATATTTTTACAATTAAATACACCAGAAAGGATGAAAGACATGGATTGCTCTCCACAGGAGGAAGGTGGCTTTCAGATGCTTTGGTCACCTGATGAAACTTTGATATCTTCTTTTGCTTTTTGTTTTCTATCCTTTTTAAAGAGAAAAAAAATAGAGGTACAAGACATTTTATATTTTGCAAAGAAAAAGGAAGATACTATTAAATATGCCATTTTTAAGTGTATTAAAACTCTAGGTTCAGATTAGTTTCTGGAAAGCCACTTAATATATTAGATGTAAATCCAAGGAGAAAAGAAGAAAACCTGCCACATGTCACTCATTTGGGAAGAAATGCTCATTTTTGGATAAATTATTGGGTAATTTTTCAAGGGTATCACTCACGAGTAAGGATTTTTTTTTGTTGTATATGAATGATTCATTTTCAGTTTCTCATACATTTTAAGCTGCTCTCATTCAGATTGTAACATGTTGACAGAAGAAGAATCTTTCTTCCCCTGTGTTAGAGTTACGGAGGATGAGTGTATGTTTAAATATCTATTGCTGAAAGTGGGCAGGAGCTTCCCAACCTACAGTTATCAGATTTACCCCATAAATACATTATTGGTCACTGTGATTCCCTCTGGGATGGTAGAAATTGTTTCTATAATAATATTACAGTGGATTAAGCTGGTGCTGCACCCCGTCCCTAAAAGATTCAGAACATGATGCTCTACTGTCAGCTTTGGGCCAGGGTCTTCCTCACATCACATGTAGAGGGAAATATGAGAGGGTGGTGCAAACGAGACTTACATAGCACTCTCCTTGGACTCTCAGTGAATAATAGCAGTGGGCAAGGAACCTGTGCCAA
Organism: Myocastor coypus; assembly: GCA_004027025.1. Taxonomy (NCBI): domain Eukaryota; kingdom Metazoa; phylum Chordata; class Mammalia; order Rodentia; family Myocastoridae; genus Myocastor; species Myocastor coypus. The sequence goes on from PVJA010019075.1 coordinate 17,934, forward strand.
GGTGCACTCCCTTCATTTCCAATACACACAGTAAGGCTTATTTTGGGATAATAGCTGCATGGATTCAGGAAAACTGGGCTCCTGAGCCCACCAGCTGAACATTTTCCAGGAAAAAAAGAATGCGTCGTTTGAAGACAGCAGGGAAAATTCCTCTATTATGTGTACGGCCCCTTTTCTTAAGAACTAATATCAATGATCTGTCGGTCCCTTGGCGAGTCAGTAGACTATGTATTTCGAATAACAACATCTTGACAAAGCCCTACACACTATATATTCTATGGGAGATGTAAATACTTCTGATACTAAGAAATGATAACTAACTGTTAACATGGTAATGCAGCTGAGTCTTATATATATATATATATATATATATATATATATATATATATACACACACACACACACACACACACACACATTTTAAGTGGCTGTCATTGCTCAGATACTGAATGAATACTTGATAAACACCAATGTGTAACAAAAAGAATCTCAGTGCTGAAAATTCAAGCAGTAAATGAATACATTCTCTACTTTTCAGAGCTCTGAATTTACTATCAAGATAAGAGTTTCAGAAGGAAAAAGCTATGTATGTTCCTAATTCTGCTTGGCTCTTTGAAGGCATCTGCAGGGGTAGTGATTGAAGGCGATCTTAAAACCTGAATTTAGATGTGGTCTCCATATCAATATGGAGGAGAAAGGATAGTGCAAGATGGGATAACAGCAGGTATGAAACTGAAGAGCTTAAAATGATAGTAACCTGCATATGCTGCCCAAGGACCAGGAGTGTCTGGAACTCACATTATCTTGCAGGCAGTAAAAATACCCACATGTCTAATCTAAGAGCAGCATGCCATTTTGAAGTAGCTTGTCAACCCTGCCACAGTCTTGGACTTCTATCAAGAAGGTCTTTCCCTTTGCCTTTTTGCAATGCTTGAGACAGTGTCTTGCTGTGCAGTTCCGGATGGCTTGAGCTCACTTTCTAGCCCAGGCTCCTCTTGAACTCAAAACAATTGTTCCGCCTCAGCCTCCCTAGTGCTTTCATTATAGATGTGTGCTGCCATGCTGGGTGCTGAAGAAAGGCTTATGTCACTGAAAAATTAGAATATATATATATACATATATATATACATATATATATATATTTGGAAACTACTCAGGTGGTTAGCATTGAGCATCATCCTTACATGTTCTCTTAGGGCCTTGGTATCTCAGGTATGTCCTCTAACACACTGACAAATTACCCAACAGGTCATTCTGATTGTCTTTCTGTAAATTGTTTGTAGCTTTAGTTCAGCTCCTCTGTGTTTGGAGTATATTGTCCTACAATCCTACCTTTTCCAGAATTGTGGTTTTTGTACCCGTTCTTTTTTTCTTGTTTCTTAGTCAAACTGTGTCCCGCCTTTGCTATGTCTTTTCTCACATCTGTCACCACTCTGGGGACAGGAGGTGGAAAGGACCAACACATCAGCAGAACATCCTTGGGCACATTAGTTGTATCTTATATTTCATCATGTATATATTGCAGTCTCTTTGAAACTAAGAAAGCATCTGTATTTTATTTATTCAGGAAACATTTCTTGACCACCTTAAAATGCTGCCTCTTTCTGTGTGTGCAAGGTAATAAAGGGAAAAGTAATCAAAGATGTCCACTTTCTTGGCATTTAATTTATGGTCAGATGAGACAGACTAGAACACAATAATTTATCTAGTAGGTAAATGGTATGCGATGTTACAGCACAATATTTTTTGTGAAAAAAGAAATATTTAGGAGGATTGGGATAGCTAGTTTTAGAGAAGAAAGTGAGATAAATACTTCAAAGAGGAGCGTACAGGTACCAGGGGTTGGACAGAGGCATCCAAGGATAGAGATAGAAGACAGTCTCCGTAGGGACCTTAAGTATGAGGTTGTTCATCTCACTATCACTGGTGAGAGTCTTCTTTTTGTATGTGTGTTCAAAATGGATTGAAACAAAAAGCAATAATTGAGCTTCGGGTAGGTAAAAGAAATTGCTTTCCTTTGCAGTACCCTTAAAGAATGTGTCTTTGTGTGGTAAGAAGGAAGTGGGGGTGATAATATATTCAGTCAGTGTTTGGACCGAACATTTTTTTTTTGTTTCTGACACGACAGCAAATTACCCACTAACTTACAAAGTTCCATCTATTGCTTGGTGTTCCCAAATTTTCTGTGTTTTACAAACACATTTTCATGTGCATTTTATTAGACTTGCTTTTAATAGAGTGAAAGAAAATTTTCTCCAGGCATTTGTCTTTCCTTATTTCCTCACAAAGCTAGAGCAGCCAGGAGTGAGTGGGGAATTCCATCTGCAAGTTAATCTCATGGAACTACACAGAGTGCAATCACTTGACAGGGAACACAATAGTATCAAGGGATTCGGGACTCAGAACTCTCAGTAGTAAACGTCACGGACTTGTAGGATTGGGAGGTTGAAAATAACAGCCAGGAGAAACTAACTTTTTGCTGACAGGTATTATTTAGCTGCTCATGCAGTTAATAAGCTTATACTGCATGTGCACATGAGGTACTTGAACTCATCTCATTATAGTTTTCCCTTGTTGTAAATTAAATTTTCTGATTTCTTCCCTTTAAATCTGATTAGTCATTTATGACTACACTGATTTTAAAATTTTTAGTTAATATTTGTTAAACAAGAATGCTACTTTTTGGTTTTAGTTTCATTTTTATCCAGATGGCTTATTTGTTAAAATCTGTTAGTATCTGGGAGTCAAATCTAAGATAGATTTACCAATAATGACAGTAATGTAGAAATGCTATATGACATATTTTGTGTCAAGTTTAGTGGCTTGAATTCAGTCACAAGATGGTTTGTATAGGTGGATAGATTGGGGCATGATTTTCATAAATGTGTACAATTGATCATTACTAACAATTAATCACATTTCTAGGAAACTAATGTTTTACCTTAAATTTTTATCCACTGTGCCTTTAAGTTACATGAACATCTGCTTAGCATTGTGTGCCAAATCTATGATCAACAAAGTAATAAGTAAAGACATTTTATTATAAATAATAATTTATTAGAGTGATGATACATAAATTTTATAATATTTCATGACAGTATAATCAATGGCAATCTGAATTACTATGCTATTTATTTCCATCTTCATGCCAGCAGTAAATAGGACAGGTCACATATACCTGCCAGGTTGTACCAAGTCATTTTCCTTGCAGAATCTTTCCATAATGGCTGACTTGGAAAGAGGTAAGCCTGAGCTTTGACCCATGATACATTTAATTGGATCCATATGTCACAAAAAGTTTTACCACAGCTGGAACACGTAGCACTAATTCTAATTGATTCAAGATCTTGGATGAAGATCTGAATTTGCATATGCTGCTTTAAAGTAATTGTATTGATGAAATATTTTCTGATAGATTTCTTTTTCATCTTTTAAAATAAGCATCTCCTGATTACTTGAGTTGATCCATTGGTAACTCAACAAATCATTTCTACACACTGAGATGCCTGGGGATTTTCCATACATAGCTGGAGGCAGAACACCAATTAACAGCACCCCTGTGGATGGAATGGTTAATGAGAAGAGGCCTTGAAGTATATGAGCAAACCAGTAAACTCTATTTTTGATAATGACCTTGATCCCCAGAACCATAAACCTTTTCTACAGTTCTTTGTCAACATTCATTCAATAACGTTTTTACTTAGCAATGACCTAGTCTACGTGTGATATCCCTTTAATTATAGGTAAAAGTACCTATATAGACAGGTACAGAGATGTGTAGACCACCCTCTGATAAACACAATAAATGAAAAAAATATGTTAAGACATATAAACAAAGTTTTTTGTGGATGTGAGGTGAAAGAAATTTATGCTGGAAAGAAATCTTGCAGAAATTCTGTGAGATACTTCAAACCTTCTCATAACCTTCCTCAACATTTTGATCTTTTTCTCTCTCTCTTTCCTTTCACTGATACTGTTAGCAAAAGATCTTGACATATAGATTAGTAGTCATCTGTGGCCACTGATTGAGGAAGTACAAAGGGTGAAGCGCTTCACATTGTCCCCTCTTTTCCCTTTACTCACCTGGGGTTGCATCCTTTTCCTGTCTCCTCCCTTCATACTCTGGAACCTGTTCACCATATTGGGTTCTATATGACTGACCTTGACCTTACTCAGATAAATAGTGCTAATCATCCTGACCACATGTAACCTCTGTGTGTAGAGTTGCAGCAGATCACTGCGGCTCTCTAAAATTCTGCCCTCTTGTAGGAGAGTGTCTTTCTGATTTTCTTTTTTCTCAGTTTAAACACAGAAGATAAATTCTATGTTCCCTGTAATGCATTTTTCCTGTAATACTTATATTGCCAACCTATAACAGGAACTACTCCAATTTAGTCTGATTAATGTTGAGGTGGGATTATATTTGAAGTGGAAGACACCATTGATTATTAAGTAGGACCTGCTTAATAGATGTTGATAGTATTTCATTGAGTTTTATGGACCATAGCATCCTCCTATTTATCTTTTCATCAAATTAATTATTATTTTAGGTATACATCCTGAAAGGTAGACTGTAAGTTAAATCTCAGTTATTGTGAAATCCCAACGAGTCCTATAAAAATTGAAGGCATCTGGCAGCAAACCAAAAATTAACACCAGGACCTCTCTTTTAGGGCATCTTGATATATACTAATATATTTTTTTGTTCAAATCTTTATGTATCCTTGAAAACTTGTGGCTGTGTCTTTCTGTGGCTCGACTGGTCCACAGGAAATATTTATAAGCCAAAAGCTTTGCTGTCCAGTGCTGGGATCCTTTGGCTCACTTAGATCTCACTCCTACAAAGCCCTAGCAATTCCTTTGAATATTTTAGGAAGCTGTGATTGTACCTGGTGTGGAATACGTTCTCTTCTTAATCCTGTTTCTTCTAGATTTGTGAAGCAAATTTCCTGAAATGAAATATCAGATAAGAGTTCTCTGGATGAGTTCTGCATTTGCCCTATTATTCCAAAATTTTAGTCTGAGACTATATATGATTGGCCTTTCAATCTAGATAATCTTTTGGTGGGGGCGGCTGCCCTGTGCTTCGTAAGATGCTTAGTAGCATCCCCAACTTCTGCAAAATCAATTCCAGGAGCAACTCCCAGGTCTGATAACAAAAAAGAGTATCAGTTTGTTGTCAACTATCCACTGAGGTGCAAAACTGTCCCAACCATGAACTGGTGCCATGATCCCACCTCACTGAGATACAGATGCCTCTCAGAAATTATGCTACAAAGTGTAATATGATTGGGAGGTACTAAATCTGTTTCCAAAATTTCAAAACAGCAGATCAGTAGCTAAATGGTGGATAGCAGTTGAGAGGAAGAGGATAGTCCTCTGTGTGAGCTGCACATGTTCCTGTTATTTGTGGAAAACTGAGAGTTCCTTAGCGATGTTTAGTAGATAGTGCAAGCACACAGCGCACCCACATCTATCCAGCCTGAGAATCTTAGCACTCTTTGGTCTACCATTTTGGTACCAGCTGTGTGATTCATCTTAGCGAATATTAGACTGCATCTTTCAAAAGACTGCACTTTTTGCTTACATTAGGACTGGGGCATTTTGTAGCAGTGCTTTATTACAGGCATATATGTAGTTCACGAAGGGTCAATTAGAGGGTGAAAGAGCCAGCAATCATTTGAAGGGTGACTGACACCCACACAGAAACTCTTAAAGACTATTTCTTTGGCGATGTATGAATACAGAAAGACTAGGTGCAGCTCTCTGTCCCTACTATTTGCTGTGTTTTCAGGCTCTGATATATTTTACATGAGTAAAGCTCCTGAGACAAGAAGTGAGACTGTTTCAGGAAGATGAGATCAGAGAAAATTTCTATGAGTAAAAAACTAGCAAGTAGAGATAAAGCAGAGCACGGAACCTTAAACTGTGTGATTGTGTAAGTGCTACAAGTGCAAAAGGTGAAGTTAAAGGAAACAGAGCTAAAAGGGCGTTAGAGTGGTTGTGGGTCTTTTGGTGCAATCCTGATGAGTTTTGACTTGGTGCTGTAAACAAAGGGGAGCAATTGAAAGATTTTCAGAAAAAGAATTAATTCATAAATAAATCTTTCTTGTAGGGAAACATAAACAATTATTCCTATTGTCCTTTCAACATTGGCCTTGAGCAAGGGCAAGTTTCTGAAAAAGAAGCGTGAAGGTGTTGGTGTAATAGGATCTGGAACATTGAGGTCGGGAACCCAAACAACACCCTTGACGATGGCCTATTTATCATTCAGTTATTTCTTTTTAAGTAATTTTCTCTAATTTATAAATTTTCAAGCTTTACTTGGTACTGAAATTGTCCATTAAAATTCAGATTGTGGGACAGTAAGTTTCCATGTGGTCCAAAATTCTGCATTTCTGCAGTCAAGATGATGCCAGTGGTTCTAGTCTCCGGCAATCATGTGTGTAGTGTTGGTGGTGTCTAAAATGTATCCACTGTGGTGGTGGTGTTTGGAGAAAAATGTAACGGCGGGTAGTTTAAAGCTGCTTTTCCGTGCGGCTAGCATGTTGGTGTTTCAAATCAGAAGCCCGAGTATTTGTTCTCTTGTCACCTTTGTCAGCCTTTGCTTCCCACCCTGGTTTCACTCTGCCTGTACAGAGTGGCTTCCTGCCACTTGGAGGTTCGCCTGGCCAGGTTCAAGGTAGTAGATGTAAGTTATTCACTATTTTTGCAACAGTGCTAGTGAAAAAATCTCACAGCCTCACATTGGGTGCAGTTCAATGTAGGCAAAAGTTTCTGGCTGGTGGATAATCTTTGCACAGTGGTCTGATTCCTCCAGACTGATGACCAAGAGTTTTCTAGGATACTATGCCCAGCCATCCCTCCGATTCAAAAGATAGTATGTTTCTTTGACTTCCCCACAGCCTCATGGTGTACTATTGCCTTTTTATCTCGAGCTTTGAATCTGTGTAATTTGTGTTCTCCGTGTCATAACTTATCTTCATATTTTCATTCTGTGTGCTATTGTTTGTAAACGAAAATGGTACAGTAGTGATTTGTTTTGTTTTGCTTTCTTACCTTTAGATCATTCAGTTATTGGTAAAAAGGATCAAAAGTTTGGCATCATGTATTTTTCCTTTAGATTATAAACTCTGAGGTAGGACATCTTGTTTCTTTGAACTTTTCACAGAGCAGGGCTTAATTAGGAAAGGCAGAGTAGAGGTTGATCTTGAAGTCTCTCTCTCTCTCTCTCTCTCTCTCTCTCTCTCTCTCTCTCTCCTATTTTGTTTTTGGTAGCAGAAATCGACCTCTGGTCCTTGCACTTGCTAGGCAGGTGCTGTGCCACTGAGCTACATCCGTGACCCTCTCTCTCTCTTAAAGAAGTTGACTAAGTACTTTTCAATTGTCTCATTGATTGTGCTATTTTTCATTCCTTGTTATTTTAATAATGCAGCCATGGTGCAGTGATATACTTTCCCAGAAAGCCTGTAGACATGTCGCTTTTCTACTGGCATCACTAGTATCTCTGTCTCTGGTTCATGGATGAGAAATAGTAGATGATTAAATCATGGTAGCATCCCTGTGGCTTACACCACAGAGTCCTCTTCATCTCATAGACCTGCAATCCTGCTGGCTCTGCAAGACACTCTGCTTTCTTCTCTTATACTCCAGAACGTTTTATGTCAATTAAATTATATTGATAATATTAAGTATACCATTGTTATGTAGTTATAGAATAGTTATAGATTATTTTTCTAAATTTAAAAAAATGCAAGCTAGAGCCAGAGAGATAGCTCAGCAACTAGTCCTGAGTTTGATCCCCAGTACCAAAAATAAAGGGGGGGGGAGAGACAGAGAGAGAGAGAGACTAGTAATTGTCAACTAGTTGCTCCAGAAAATGGTTTGATGTTTTCTCTTTTACTATTCAACTAATTCCTAATTTCCTCATCAATACCATTCAACAATAAAATATTTCTTTTCTGTTAATTTCCTATTTAATAAACTTGTACTATTCAACAAGGAATATTTGAAATGACTCAGTACAAGACTGTCAATTGTTTGTAGTAGTTCTTGAATACAAAACTTCACTGCACTTGTTTTGTTTGCCTTTTTCTTTGAGGTTTGATATGATCTCTTTCTTAGGTGGCACACACACTGTGTGGCTATGCTGTGAACTTCTAAGCATCATGGCACTTTAGGCTGTGCTAGTAGCAAGTGGCTCTGAGCGGCTCCACATCACATAACCCACAATGTTTTAACAAGGAGTTGAAACATATTCCTGCTTAAACAACTGGGTTTGTTTATGAGCCGGAGTGTCAGCAGAGTTCCACAAATGACCATTTAATTTGTGTTTTGATGCATGTCTGACTGATAGAGACTCAGTAAAATTTCTTCTGCTGCTGCTTCTTCTTTTTGGTCCCAGGCTTTATGCATGATTGGCATATGACAGTCATTTTCCTGAGAATTGTTTTAATCATGCTGAGATTTGGATTTCTCTTCTACGGAAAGAATGACATTACATCTGCTGCTTGCTGAATAGATTTTCAATTGTGCTCGCAAAATGTCAGTGCTGTGCAGCTCTGTGTGATTTTCTCTTCCAGTCACTTTTCTCTTTGCACTCCGATTGATTGAAATCCTGTGTTGGGGCAGTACTTAACGTTTCATTTAGTGCTCCTAAAATCATTGCCGCAGCTTCTCCCACGATGCTGCTAACCATCCGTTGAGCTTATTACTGCTGCTGATGGTGCAGAATGGGAGCTTCTTCTTGTCTGGTACTTTCCTCGGTATGACCACTATAATTTGTGATTTTTCTACTGGTGCTTTTGTTGAAGTTTCAATACATCATATACTGCAGAATTTAAGAGCTAAAGTATTTTTCTAATCAGATTAATACAAACTAAATACAGATCATACATGTTAGTGTAGAATATATTTTAATAACCAAAGCCAGGGATTCTGTATTACACAGGACAAAAAGCATATACTTTGGATATTTCAAAGGAAACAGTAACTTGGATTTACAAGTATAGAAGTTCTCAAAGCATAGTAAACTTTACAGCAGATTTTGGATATTTGCCCTTTCAGAAAAAAATCATTCCATGAACATACATATAATAAAAGAAAAATAATAAGAAGTACACTTGTAAAATCTGCTCTTGATGATCAGGAGGCCTATTTGAGTGCAGTAGTGTAAGAAGTATTAGATGAGTTCTCAAAATATATTACATTTTGCTTTTTTTGCACAGTAGAACTTGGATTTAGCTAGATATGCTATAGTGGGAAAGTAAGGTTTGCTTTGATTCACATCTGGGAAACTCAAGTCACAAAGATTTTGATAGTGCTTAAAAATTCAGCTTTCAAACTTGAAGGGACACAGCAATGAATGTTTTCATTGCCTAGGATAAGGAGATCAATTATTCTAATACTCGAAGAAGCAGCGAAGTAAAATCAGTACTGTCTAATCAGGGACTCAGTCCTCTCAATGGTTGCTAAAACTTTATAATGAATTTTTGCCATTGCTCTCGATGCTAGATAGGCATTATTTTTCATCATTTTTTTGGTATACTACCTAAGTACATTTAATAATTCAATGCTCAATTGAAATGAAAAGATAGATTTTTCTAACACCTTCCATTTCTGGGAGGAAAAAAACCCAAACATCTATTAACTGCTTCCTATTGTTGTCTTTCTCTTTAGAAGGTAATTTGTGGTCAGGGAGCCCGGTGGGGAAGCTCCTTCTCCTCCAGATGGCTGTGACATTTGAGAAAACCTTGGAGGATTAAAGGCTCTCCAGTGAGCACTCACAGCAAACTCCTGACACAATTTGACAGTCCTAATCTGGGTCCACAACTGATTGGATGACCAGGGCTGCAGAATTCTCATCCCACAGTGCAGTCACCAGGCCCATTGTTAAGGACACTAAAAATGTCCCAAAGTTTGGGTGACTGTTTTAGGAGAAGGTATAGAAGCCTCTCTTCCTGGGGTGTTCTCACAGAAGTAATTTGGAGAACTTAAAGTTACTGGCAGTAGTTTTGCATGAATGAGCACAGCGTGCTGTACATGTCTTTACTGTTTATTAAATAAGGTTTGCAAATAATCTAAATGGCCTTATGGAGAAAGAAACTATAGAGGTTGAACACAATGAGCAAAGCCTACCAAATCTGATTATATGTCATCACCATCTGCTGAAATATAGCAGAATAAGTGCAACTATTTTTTTAGTATTTCAAAGAAAAGAACTTTGAGAACTTTTCCACATGTGTGTCAAGTGGCATGTGTGTGTGTGTGTGTGTGTGTGTGTGTGTGTGTGCATGCACACCCATGCATGCATGAAAAGGGAGGAGAGAAAAATGGCAACAGCAAGAGAGTGCGCATTCTTTTTCTACTTTTCATCATTTCTGTCCATTATTGCTTAAAATCATTTCAAAGATGTATTCCTTAAATTTTAAATTGATTAAAGTTACCAAGTTTTGATAATGTGGTTTTATTGGTTTGGAATTCAAGTATATACACTGCTGTCTCCAAAATTACCATGGCAACAGGTGTGTAATTATGGTGCTGCACATAGCTTAGATGTGGGGTGAGTTTCTTCTGACTGAGTGAATATTAAATCATACTCCTGAATACCTCCTGGTAAACAGATAGGACTTTGGCAAGAGCTTATAAATTGATCCTGATTCTTTTAATACAAAAACACTGAATGGAAGACTTTTTTTTGGCTTTGAAGAACTTCTGATCTTATTAGAGCATGACAGAAAGTTGGATTTATTTCCTTTAATAAAAACAAAACAGTATACATTTAGTAATTGCTTCCTTTCATGAAAATTTTTTTATGAGAACATTCTGCTGTTTCTGGTTTCAAGGTGTATTCCTGACATTTTTCTTTAAAATCATTTCTTAAGTAAAACTTGTGCTTAAGTTGATGGCTTTTCTAATACACAAATGGCCTTTGGATGAAGCACTGAAAATTGAAACTGTGAAAAGAATATAAATATAGCCTTCCAGTATCAACTCAAAGGAGATAGTGTGATTCGTGATTGGGAATTTACATCATTCCTGATATCCAGTGTGGGCATTTCTGACAAATTTTCAATTGTCAATTATCAAAGAAGCTTTATGATAGTTTATCTCATATTTTATTGCTCTCTGCCTGTTTTCAAACTTAGAAATTTCCATAGATTTGTAATGAATGATAATAATTTGTTGTACTACTATCCATAAGTCATTTGATATTTAATTTGTACATACTGTGCATCCATTTGACTGATAGATCTGACCTTTTGTTATGATAAATGTGCTTAAAACACAGGGATTAGTTCCAGATAAGCATCACATGATTAGCTTGTAAACAACCCACATGATAGCAAAGTTTTGCAGTTCTTTTCATTACCCAGTTTCTTTTTTAATTGATATGTTCTTCTGGAATGCTATCTATACATTGAAATAATGAAATATAACCAGTGTTGGAGCACAAGTGACCCTAAGAAGTACACTTAGCATTTGGACTCTGTTCACTTGAGCTTGCAGGATAGATGATTCTCTAAAATGTTCCATGTGAACAATTTATTTTGATCCTCTGTCTTCACTCAGGGGAAATATCTCATTTTGTGTCCTTCCCAGGATATGATATCATTGAAACCTAAAGCTTTTCATTTTAGCCTCCTTGTGTTTTCAAACTGAGAGCTAGCAAAGTTGAGGTGCCAGTGGTATGAGATTGTCTCGCTCTGTACACATGTCTACTGAAATACGGACTGATATACTCTCTTATAGTTGCAACTGACAGCCAAGGAAGAAGTGACTGTTTTACTCACACAAACAAGTCCATGTTCCTGGAACTGTGGACATTCACTGGAAACACCAAGAAGTCGTGGGGAGTACAGTGGTTTTCTCTAGACATGTATCTGCAGTACTTGCTCCAGTTCTTATTAAACTGTCTATTTTTTAAATTTTAAAAAAAGGGTCAGGAGACTCTGTGTGTTTCTGCAGACTCTTGTGAGTGGATGGCTGCCAGTGGCAGCCATTGTTCTGCGTGCTTGTGGCTGCTCAAGTGCGCCAGGTTGCCTGGAAACGCTTCTTCAGAGCTCTGCTCTGCAGCCACTCTCATCCCTCCCAGCCCCGCACTCAAGGACTCGGGAGCCCAGCTCCTGGTGGCTCCTTTTGAAATCCCCTCGGTATACTAATGATCTTGTAAATGTAAAAAATAGAAAAGCAGCTTCCCATTCCACGAGGCCTGCACATTTATCATGAGACATACGAAAACTCACAGAAATGTTTTCTTCAGAGGGATCATTTAAAACAAAGTGGATTTTTGCTCTCCCCAAGTGAACTTGATATTTTGTAAGGTGTAATGTTATTTGGAAATGTTTCCAGTTCATATCTGCAATACTCTGTCGGGCTGGAAATTTGTTGCTGTTCTCATCTGAATTTTATGCTATTAAGATTACCAATATTTTAACTGGGAGAGGTTGAGTCGGTTTCCTTCATTTGGAACTTTAATGTTCTTATTAAGTTTTAAAGTAAATGCTATTATTGGCTAACAACAGATGACCACTATGGAGGTTTTTTTTTAATTTAAATTTATTTCAGATAGATGTGGGGGCCTTAAAGGAAGTGAAGCTTGTGTGATCTTTAGTAATATTAATTCAGATGGTCTTATTTGGGTTTGCTAATTTTGTTCTTTTAAAATATAATGTAGTCACTTTAAGTTAAGTAAGAATTGGATTTTTTGATAAGGCAGTCTTTATTAGTCTAAGTTCCTAATCCTTCATTATAACATGAGACTGTATCATGTGTATGAACTAATTATAAGCTACTGCGTAATACTTGTATACCATTCACTAGTTTTAAAAGACAAAATATTTTAATAACTAGTGGTAGGTGAAGTCTTTTTCATTACAAGTACTGAAATTATTGGTTCTGATATGAGATATGAAAAGACAGATATGCTCTGTAAAGTTTGCAAGGCATACGATCATCAAATACAGCTTCCTACTTAAAATTAGACTTTTATCCTTTAACATTTGTATCTCTCCAGTATTTCTGAACTCTGTAACACAATTCGGTTGTATATTTTTAATATAATGAAAGATACATCCTCTGTAGCCTCATGTATATTTCATATAGTATATTTGTCAGTAGATACTGAAAGATACCTATAAAATTGTAGGAACTCAAATTATTGTAGTATTTCATCTTAACTTTTATTATATATTGATGCATGGGATAATTGCTGCCCAAATATTCAATATGCTTTTCCCAAAGAGCTAATTTTTAATTTTAAATGGACGTGTGACCTCCAGTTGATGTGCTGACTTATATTTATTTCTTTAAGAAGCTGAGGTGCCATTAAGGAAGATCAGGTGCATTCTTTCATATTTTATTGCCTCCTGTATTTCATTGGCCGGTTCTTTCCACAGAGTAGAAATCTAGAGATACTTATGAGGTTCTGAAAATTTTTGTTCAGTTAAAACAAGTTGCATCGGAAGTTATAAAGCAGAAGCATGTCACTACATAATATGTCCACTATATACTTATTGTAAAATGATTAACTATATGCTGAAAATTACTGTACTGACATCAGTGTCACTCAAAATTAAATCAGGATGACAGAAAATCAAAATAAGCTTCTATTGATGCCTTTGGAGTTGCTTTCCAGGTCAATATGAGGAAAAGCTTCACAAATACTTTATAGGAGACTATTTTTCACCAAGTTGTTTTACATATTTCACCTCGTTTCATCCAACGGTCATCCCAATGATTTAGGTGACCTAATTTCTGTTCTATAAATTAAGGAACTTGTGCTTTTTGAGGTTAATTAAACTTAGATTTGTCACATTTACCTTCTAATATCAGAAGACATCCTTTAACACTTGACTTTGAACTTTGTAATTAATGTACAGTGAAAATGCATCTCTGAAGATACAGAAAGCAGTCTAAATACCAGGGTGGTGGTCTATTAAAACTAATGCAGCATTGTGTAAACATTACAACAACTTGAACTCTAGTAGAGTGGTAAAAAATTAGGCTATGTGTTTTCAATTCTTAACAGAATGAATCAAGTACAGATAGATATAAGGGTACCAGGAACCAGAAAAAATAACCAGATTTTCAGAATCATTCTGTAAACACACCACCATCTGAAATTCCAAAAATAAGTTAGCCATAACTTTAATGATTGTATTCTCTAAAAAATAAATAGATGAGAGTGAGACCATGGAAGAGTGAATGGATGACTCCTCTCACGAAAGAGAATGCATGATGGGAAGTGCTGAACATGCTATGCTGGTGAAAAGAAAAAATCTTTTCTGAGCAGCACTGTAAGCAGCAGTCTTACCGTCCTAGAGAAGTTAGGAGGGAAGGGAGCTTGGGTGTCCAGTACAGCTCTGGACGGGACAGAACTGTGCCTTTCCTTTCCAGATTAGTCAGGTACCACTGACAGTTATGGAACCTTAGGAACCTTCCTGACGTGCCTCTTTCCCTCTCCCTCTCCATCTCCTTTCAAAAGTGTGCAACAAGTAGTGATGATGTACGTATCCCTTTTCTCTGTTTAGTTTGTTTCCTTCACTGTGGAAAGTTAACAGAGAGGCCCATCTGCGCTATGGGAAGATGTAGGGTGGGCTGTCGGGGACAGGTGCTAGGTAGGGCATGTTACGCCAGCAAGGTCTTCCCTGTGGAACTTCTGTATGGTGTCTCTGTCTCACTACATCCTGGACAGATTCTGGCAGGCCTTAAACCCAACAGAGACAGGGGATTTTCTTTTGACTCACACTTCTGAAAACCAGAAAGAGGAAAGGAGAAAGGAAGTATGGCAAAGACAAGATGGAGATGAAGGAAAGGGAATCCTTGAATGCTGTAACACATTTACTGGAAGTAAATTCAAAAATACTGAAAGCTCTGTAAGATGGGGTGATTTCTTTAAACTCTTATAACCTCAGGATCCCATTTTATATAAAGGGATGGTAAAAAATTTATCCATATTTTTAAAAGAGCCTTTTCCACTCAGTGTGAAAACATTTCTTTTTCTCATTTGTATGCAGTACTGGTGAATTTTAATGTGCTTAGTAATTTATCTATGTTGCTACCATGCCTCTTTAAGGATAGTGAGTGACATTTTACTTTATTGTGTTCTTTAAAGGAAACACAAAGTTTCAAAATAGTAGAGTTCAATAAAGCCATTATGTTTTTTAATTTTAAAAGGTAGATGTGATTAAATTAAATGTAGGATTTAAATACCTAAATTATATTTGTTAATATAATTAAAAAGAATCAGTTCCAAAGACATAAAAGAGCGGAGCTCCACAGAACTACATGCATGATGTATTCTTTACCATAAGAAGTAGTAGAAGAGATGGTTTTATTCTAACTGTTACTACTTACTGATTGTTTATAAAGCTTGCTTTCTCATCCTTGTAAATGTCTGAACTCACCTAATCCTTAGAGTCATTTTTTGAGCTCTACTACTTTTGAAACAAGAAAATGAGGAAAAAGAAATGAAACTATTTTCCCTTTTTGTATCAACCATAGATCTCATTATTGCTAATGAGTGCTGATTAATAAATAGTAATCAGCATAATTGCCTGCTTGGCAAGCACATGATTCTGAATTCAATCTTAGTTCAAAAAAAGGATTTAATAATTTATATTTTATTGACCTGGGGGGTCACTTTACATATTAAAAAATCCAGAGATTTCTTATTCCTACTAAAATTATTGGATGAATGGTTTTAAGTTAACTCATGCCTAACAATAGCCAAAAATTCCCTAAGGAGCCTCGTATCTTGTTCAGCTAGATTCGCCTCAGGAAGTATACATACAACTCATTCATTGTATTTTTTTTTTTTTTTTTTTTTGGCTTTTTGAGACAGAGTCTCACTGTGCAGTTCAGGCTGGCTTTGAGCTCACTTTTGTAACCCAGGCTGGTCTCGAACTCACAGCGATCCTCCTGCCTCAGCCTCCCAAGTGCTGGGATTACAGGCGTGAGCCACCACACCCGGCTCATTCATTGTATTTTGCCACAAGAACCCTTCTTTCCTTCCCTTCACCTGTGCCTTTGGCGAGCATCCATTCATCCATCTGTACACAGGATCGATGAATCATCCAGTTAACCAACAAACTAGCCATGGGTATGTAACAACTCTGAGTATGTGTCATTGCACTCTGGGTGATGGTGGTTGTATTTGTTTTTGTGCATACTTTATTTTGAAGAGAAAAATTCAGTTCTCTTAAGCAGGCTTTCAATATTTAATTGCACTGACAAAGATTAAAGAATATCTTTTTTTTTTTTTTTTTTTTTTGCCAGCTCAACAAAGGCAGAACCTTTATGGCATGTGGTGCCTGGAATTGAACTGTGGTCCTCTTTAACTGTCGAAGCTTGCCTAAGCAGGCCCTTTTGACCACAGAGCTATCTCACCAGCCCTAAGAATATCTTTATGGGTCATATATATTTAGGAAAGAGTACCACAGGCCACAAAAAATCTTGTTGCCCACTGTATAAGTAAATCTCATTTTTCATAATAAAAAAGTGTTTGCCAGCCATGGCGTTGTATGCCTCTAATCCCAGAATGCAGGAAGCTGAGGCAAGAGGATCACTGCACTACAAAGTGAATTTGGGGCCACCTTTAACTGCATAGTGAAACCCTATCTCAACAAGATAAAGATAAGTAAATAAATGAATACATAAGGAAGAGTTTGTTTAATTAAAACCAATAGTTGTAGATCAAATTTCAGATGACAAAATTAAACTCAGAGATAGAAGAAAAATTTTTGTCACTGTATATGTTTAAGAACTAGATATGTGAAAGGGAACAGCCACTATTTAGTTTGTATGCATTACATTTCTGTAATTTTAACTGTATAAACTTAATTCTAAAGCTCAGACTAATATCATATTTTGTTTTTATATAGATACATACATATTGTCAAAATATGTCATAAACTGGTATAGTAGTTGTTTATCATTATAAATTGATTATTGAAAACAATTTTTAAGCCAGCGTTTGACTTAACTTTTAAAATTGAATTCTAATCATCAAAAGTTAAAAACAGAAAAATTAAATATACTAAAGACTATGTAGAGCCATTTTTCTTAAACTTAAGTTGTTTTGTTTGTTTTTTTTGTTTGTTTGTTTTGTACTTTTAGGAAAGGGTCTACAGGTTGTTCAGGGTCTCACGAATAAATCGGACTCCTAGTGAGCCACCTGTTTACGCCTCCCAAAAGCTGGTATTATAGGCCCAGACCACCATGCCCAGTCTCAATAGCCCTCTCAGAGTGTCCTGGGGTAGGGCCTGCACATCAGCTGATCAAGCCTCCCCACCTTCCCCCTGTGCCTGCTTGCAGGTGCTTTAAACCACTGAAATGTTTGGCTGGCCTTTATACATAATTTTTAAAAATTAGCCAAGAGTATCTTAATATCTTAAAAATCTTACAGTTTTGTACAGAAAGAATATAACCTTTAAATTACAACAAATAACTCTATTATAAAAATGTATTTAATAACATTTTATGGAGAGTGTTACCAAAAAAAATTGGGAAAAAAACTGAAGTGACATCAATTGATAAAACCTAACTGTCTTTATCTAGGCATCTTCTCTTTTATCCATAGAAAAGAGTCTTGTCCAGGAGTTTTTCTGAGTCCAAAGAATCCCCAATTATTTATTTTAATAATTATTTTAACAATTATTTTATTCCTTTATTTATTTTATTCCATTTATAACAAAAAATTGTAACAGTTAATACTTTTTGGAAATATGTATGCATTCTTTCAAAAAATGAAAAATTCTTAAGTTGTAGTATACAGAGAATACTAGGTATTGTGTTTCCAATTTTTATATCGTTTTGATTATTGGCAAGGGTTAAAATTAGGCCCATGTTGATGATCATGCACAGAACCAATCAAAATTGATCAAATACTTAAATATTAATTCAGAAATACTAACTCTGCTAGAAGAGGAAGTAGGTAGAAATCTTGAAGACATAGAGGTAGGCAGAAAATTCATGAGTAAAAACCAAACTACTAGGGAAATACTCCAAAGAAGAAATTGACATCTCATCATTTTGAAAATTTCTACATGTCAGAAGAAACCACCAACAGAGAGAAAGGAAAATACATGAATTTGGAAAACATTTTACTTGACTATCCCTCAGATAAAAGACTTCTATCTAGAATACATAAAGAATTAAGAAAAAAAAAAAAAAGTCAAGCTCCCAAAATTCAAAGACCCAATCCAAAGGAGGGCATCTGAGATGAATTTCTCAGGTGAAGAAATACAAATGGCAAGTAAATATATGAAAACATATTCAAAATCATTGGTCAGGAGAGAAGTGCAAATTAAAACAACACTGAGATTCCATTTCACTCAGCAAGAATGAGTGTCACCAAGTAGTCAGCCAACAACTAATGCTTGAAGGGCTGTCGGGGAAAACTGTAACCTTTCACTGTTTGTGGGAGTGTAGACTTATAATCCACTGTGGAAATCAGTATGGAGATTCCTCAAGAAATTAGAATTAAGGATCCCACTCAACTCAGCAGTTCCCCTCTTGGGTACTTTTCCAAAAGCGCAAAAGATCATACCACAGTGATATATGTACACAGTGTTTACAGCTGCACACTTTGTCATAGGTGACTGTATTCTTCATAAAAGAATCTAAAGCAGTTTTAATTCTACATACCCAGCCCTTTATTTTATTTAGATTATTTTACTTTATTATTTTGAAACAGAATCTGGCCTTCAAAGGAGCAAGGCGTATAAGGATGCCTCATTACTCTCAAGCAAAAGATATTTAGGGGCCAGTGAGATAGCTCAGCGGTCTAAAGAAGCTGTTTAGGCAAGCTTAGGTAACCTCAGGGACCATGGTTGAAACTCAAGCACCACATGCTACTCTAGCCCCACCCCTAAGGCAGACCAAGTTGGCCATGACATAAAATAAGTAAAATTAAAAAAAAAAAAAAATATATATATATATATATAAAGAAATATGTACCATCATTAACATCATATTATTTCTATACTCTCTTTAAAGTAAATTTTATAAGAAGATATTTAAAAAGGTCAAAAATCTCTAAAAGTTCATTTTAAATGGGGACTGAAGAGAGGGAAGAGGAATGGGAAAAAATCAAGCTACATCAGTCACAGGTACAAATTCCCTATGTTGAGTGTTCCAGCTATTTGGTCAACCCCTTATTAATATATTTTAGATATACAATGTATTAATAAGGGGCAAGCCAGATAGCTCAGCGGACTAAACCACTTGCTTAGGCAGAACACAGTGAGTTCTATCCCTTGCCTGCAGTACAGGCCCTCTCCCTGGGATGAACTGATAGGGTGGCTGAGACTGGGCGTGATGGCACTTGCTTGTAATCTGATCTACTAAGTGAGACACTGTAAATGCTGCATGAAAAGCATAAAATAAATAAATAAATGAATATATAAATGTATTAATACAATTTAAAAGCACAAAAAATCCCACGAAGCCTGGGAGAGCTGAACACACACAAACACACACACACACACACACACACACACACACGCACACGCACACGCACACATGCACGCATGCATAGACACACACACACACAAAAAAAACCCAAATATACATTTCGCAGTACCACACCCATCCATTGAAATTTTTTCTTCTTTTATTGAATTTTTAGTTCAAATTTTTCATTTGGCTTGTCTTGGTATCTTCCATTACTTGTCTGAGATGTTGTATTTCTTTGCCAAGGTTGAGTTTCTTTTCTTTGTTTTAAATGTACTTGTCATTATATTGGAGGGCTTCTTATAATGTCTTATTAAAATGGTTAACATCTTTGTCATCTTCGTGCTGGACTATAACTGGCTGTTTCTTTGTTCAGTTTATCTTCATGGTTCTTGGTATGAAGAGAAGTTTCCAACCAAAGTGTGGACATTTCGCTATTATTTGACAAGAACCTTAAGAAGCAAAACTGCATCGGATCAAAATATCATATTAATACTTTGGAATATATTGTCATTGGATTCCTCTCTTTAAAGAGAGAAAGGTTCAAGTTGTATCTTTCTTTGAGGAATTAACCAGACACGGCCTTGTAAGTAAAAGCACAGTTTCTGTGCTCACATGTGACAGCTCCAGAATTCATTTATTAGGGACTTTAGGCCAAATTAGGTGAAAGCTTTTACTGTGTCAGAACTTCATGATTTGATTGATATGATCTAGTTAATAAATCTAAATGTGCATGTGGTGGTTAGATGTATAAGACAGAAAATAACTTGCTACTTGTTAAAGAAAAACAAATCAGTGAACCATTGTATGTGTGTGTGTGTTTGTGTGTGTGTGTGTGTGATACCAGGGATTGATCTCAGTATCTTGTGCTTGCCCAGGCAGGCAATAATGCCACTGCTGAGGCAGGAGGATCAGTGTGAGTTCGAGACCAGCCTGGGCTACAAAAATGTGCTCAAGGCCAGCCTGAGCTGCATAGTAAGACCCTGTCTCAAAAAGACCAAAAAAAAAACAAAAACAAAACAAAAAAAGCCACTGCTATATCCCTGACCACCATGAAATCTTTCCCCTCAAGTGTCTCATGTTTTAAAACATTCAGACTGGAGAATGGTATGTTTAAAATGGCATATTTTAGGATGTTCCTTGAGATTTTTCATGTTGCTACTAGTATTAAACATGTTATTATTACTTATATGTTTATAAAAGTGCTAAGCATGTATACGTTGATATTTTGTGAAGAAAGATATATAGGGGTAAAGTACAATACTCTGTTTTCTGAGTAGTTAAGATGAAATGTTATATATCCATAAATATTTTCCTTGACAACTGCATTCAAAAGCTTAAATTTAGTTTTTGGCCCAGTCTCTTATTTTCAAGTACTACTCTTGAGAGAATGACAGTAACTGAGTTTACACCAGGAGCAGTACATATCAAAAAGACAAGAGTGACATGTATTCCAAACATAATTTTAGCGTTACATTGTGCTATAATCAATATGCTGAACCTTTTGAAGGTTCTTGAGACCAATATCTGATTCATCCTGTGT
>PVJA010019076.1:0-38950 GCA_004027025.1 Myocastor coypus
ATGATCCCTGGGATTATGGGTTTTAGTACTGATGGGATTATGGGTGGAAGTACTTCTGGGATTATGGGTGTAGCCTAGGGCGGGAGCTAAGGCGGAGAGCCTGAATGTAATATAAAGAGAGACAGAGAGACAGACTGGAGCTCTAGCTGTTGCTGTTGCTCTGCTGCCGTGTTGGTTGGCTACCTCTGCCGCCATTTTGCTGCTGTTCTGCCGCCATGAACTGGATGCTCTCCGCCCTGCTCCACTCAGCCTTGGGCCAGCTGAATATGGACTGAAACCTCCACAAACTGTGAGCTGAAAAACCCTTTCCTGTTGGGTATTTGTTCCAGCAACGAGCAAAAAAGTAACTAATACAACACATCTACAGCCTGGTGCCACCTGCAGCTGTCTCACGGAGCTCGTGGGCCACATGTGCTGTGGACTTGGGACCACTGAACCCCAGCCACGAGCCAGCTTCCCAGCCCCAACGCAATGCACATTATGTCGGCGGTGACCCCTACACCTGACCTGTTTGTGTCCAAGGAAAGAGGGGAGTGTGAAGCTGGCCAGGAACCTGGATTGGAAACCCGGGGTTTTATCAGCTCGCTAGGCGACCCTGGCCAAGTGGCTCCCACTCCAGCCTTTCCTTCTCAGCTGGCAAAATGAAGAACAATTTCTCTACACCCAGGCATTGCAAGACGGAGTCCTGGAAATGCCTGACCATGTACCAACTGCAGGGTAGGCACACATAAGCTCCAGGCCTCATTCAGCACTGGACAGCTGAGCTTCAGCAAAGGTGACGGGGAAATGGCCTGGGCTGCCCTGGCTGCACAGCCGCGCTGGCCTCACTGTCCCCTGCACCCCTGCCCCCTGCTGTCCAGAGTGTCAGCAGTTACTGACACAGGAGGACCTGTCCAGGACGTTCCGAGGGAGATGGGCACACTGGAGCCCCACTGGTATCGGGCCCGCACAGCCCACTGCCCTCTGGACTCCAGCACAAGGGGAGCAGCTGGCGCAGGTACCACGCCAGCTGTGGCCCTGTTGCTTCTGGCCCAGATAGGTTTCACTTTATTTTAGTTACCTGAAGACATCTGAAAATCAGAATTTAGGAGGAAGACTCTGGCGTTCTGGCTTCTCTGAGAAACTGGCATCAACCAGCCCTGCATCTGCCTGGCACCCCAGTTAGGGTCTACACCTCCCTGGGCCTGGGCCTCGGCCATGCCTGCTGGCCACCAACGCCACACCTGTCCCCCAGCCTCAGCACACTCATCGTTCCTTGCTGTAAGGCAGGCCAGCAGGTTTCCTCAATCCCAGGGGCAGAGGAGAGGATGCCGACCTCTATGAGCCCCGGACGGCAACTCTCGGAGGTCTGCGTCGTGTGGATCCCATCCTGTGGAGGAGGAGGGAGGCACTCAGGAGATCACTGTGGTTCCCACGGTCACACCGGAGGCCACTGGCAGAGCCAGGATGGGGTGAACCCAAGAAAGAAAGAGAAACCATCAGCTCCACCACCCGTCACAAGCGTCACTAAGCGGCAAACACTGCGGGGTGCCCCGTTCCAGGCCTTGCTGTGCACGGGCCTTGAAGACTGGGGCCCAGCTCGCTCCTGGTGTGTGTACCAGGGTCAGCCGGGCTCCTGAGTCCCAGCCACGCCTGCCTGTGCCCAGGAGCTGGCCGAGTCCTCACACCGTAGCAGGCCCCCAAACAGGCCCTCGGGGCTGCCTTCAGTCTCCAGCTGGGCTCACCTCCTCCTCCTCTCAGCTGACCCCAGAGCCCCCCTCTGCCCAGATCCATACTCCAGCCACGTCACCGCAGACTGTGTCTCCTCCCAGCGACGCCTTCCTGGCTCTACCTGCTCAAAGTCTGGCTGAGTCTGCACTGAATGTTAAAACGGAAGCGGCTCACAGGGCTCCGCCGCCCACCCAGAGACACCTTTCCTCAGCGCTCCTGACAGACCAGTGATGTCGCCTCGGCTTACACCATGGAAAGAAGACACTGATTACCTTCGAGGGCATTCTGTTCTATACTTCAGAGCTCTGAGTTTTGGCAAATCTTTCTTTAAACCTACCTGAAGTCTCCTACAATTTCATATCATTCACCCGTCAGTGAACGTGTTGTGCGAGGATCCGGTTACCAACTAATATGCGATGTAGCAGCAATCCACTCAAATCCATCTACACAGTGAAAGGAATTGCTGGGAGAAGGGCTTCAAACGAGGCTTCCTGCGAAGCTCAAAAGTGCAACAGTGGGCCGGGAGCCACCCCCATCCCCGCCGCCTCTGGTACCAGTCCACCGGACCTCTGCAGCAGCTCTTGGGTCAAGCCCGTGTCAGCAAAAGGGCTGCTGGGGTTCCCGGCCCCTCATCTCATCCCCCTGGGGGAAGCAGAGCAGCCTTTTGTTTGCTCCTCCCCCAAGTCCTACGATCACTCCTGTTGGCCCAAGAGCGAAACCAATCACCACAGCCAGAGGAAGGAGCTAAGGGGCAGGGCAGGCTGGGCGGGCTGGGCGGGCTGGGCGGGCGGGCTCCTATCCGCACCCAAGGACCTGAGATGAGGGAGAGGTGGGTTCTCTAAAGGAAGGTGAGGACGCTCTTGGCCAGAGGAGGCAGAGCTGGACACAGAAAGGAGCCGCCGGTGTGTCCTCTTGAGTCTTTTCTTTTTGAGAGTCGCCACGCTGGCTGCTGAGGACAGCACATGAAACCAAGCTCGATCCTGGCCCCAAGAAGCCACCAGCTTGGTGGAGGTGCTCACCCCCACAAGGTTCGCATCCCCTGAGGACACCTCGCTAGTCTTTTTAGAGTGTTCGCTGAGTTAAATGTCCCTGGTTCATCCAACCACAAGCCTCCAGTGAGGCTCAGGAGACCCAGCCAATGCTGTCTCCTCCTGCAGAGAAATGGGTCTGGGGCTAGGACAGCAGGCAAGGAGCTTATCTGGAAGATGATTCCAGAAGATACCGGAAGGGTAGGGAGGGGAGGACATGGGTCAGTGGTTGAGAAGCAGGTTGTCACTCCAGGCACGGAGTCTGTGAGTTCTCTGGTGGGAAGAGAATTACTAGAAGTCGTCTCCACACTGTGACACCGGCGTGATTTAGCTAAGCCCAGGGTGACAGTGAGCCATGCCCTCCTCATCCGGCAGGGGAGTGACAGGGTCTCCTCTTCACTGGCCAAATCCCAAGTACCAGTGGCTGCCCCAGCCATACCCAACCTGCGGCAAAGTGACAGGATCCCCGGCATGTAAAGAGGTAGTTTCTTAATGGGTTGTGGCCAGTGTGCTTTTTGTCTTTACAAAAACACAGTATCCGAAGGCCTGGAAGGAGCCATTGTATAGAAAGAGACCCCAAGCTTGTTTCTCCAGCCTCACAGGGGTCAGCCCTGCTTTCAGCTGCCGGTGACAGAAAACCTGGCTCCAACGGGCTCCTAGACAAGAAATGCTGCCGCATACATCAGGAAGTCAGAGGTGGGTGGGCCAGGGAGTCCGACAGTCATTCCTGTGGCAGGAGCCAGGCTTCTCCTGCCTTCATCCTGCTGCCACGCTTTGAATGTGTCCCTTAAAAGTTCTGGTGTTGCAAACTTCATCCCCAAATTCATGGTGCCATTTGGAAGTGAGGGCTTTGGGGAGAAACTGGGGTGAGCTGAGGTCATATGTGGTATACCATGATGGGACTGGTGGCTGTGTAAGATGACAAAGAGATCAGTATCTGCATGCTGAGGCTTACTGGTGATGGGACGGCCCTCACCACGTAGGACATAGCAGGAAGGCCCTCGCCAGGAGCAGTGCCGTGCTCTGGACTTCCAGTTGCGAGTGTTCTGAGTGTAAGGGAGACCAGAAACTGCCTTGCGGTCAACCTCATCGCATCCTGGGTTCCTTCTGTTCTTGACACAGTGGCTGGGCGCTGCCTGCCTGCCTGCCTGCCTGCTTCCACCAAGAATTTTTACAGAAACTCAAGCCATCCTGCGCCAGACTCCTACTGGCCCAGGATGGGTCACCCAGTCTCAGACCAGCGGAGTCTACACCCAGAGTGGAGACAAATGCACCAAATCTGATGGCCTCGACTCCAGTGCACAGCAGGGCTGGGCCGTGACAACCTCACAGAGGACAGAGTCAGCTGTCAGTGCCTTCTGGGAACACATCATTTTCAACCTCGTTTCTGTGGAAAGATGTGTCGATGGCCACTCATTGTCCGTTCATTCATCCAGTGAGCTGCTAGGGCCAGGCTGCATGCTGGGAACTGGGAGTTCAGAGATGCCTAAGACCCCATTGTGGCCTTCCAGTACCCCACACCCCTGAAGCCAAGAATGAGGAGACCCCCACGCTGACAGAAAGGCCCGGAAAGACGCTGGAGCACACGAGGGTTGAGTTGGTCCCAAGAGAAGACAAATGACAGAGAGGGTGATGTTGGAAGAAGGATCAGGGTGTCCGCTCCAGGTGGCCAGATAGCGGGCGGGAGGGAGACTGCGCTGGGCAAGGATGTGGGAGGCAGACGGGCCCGATGGCGGGCGGGATGGAGACCGCACTGGGCAAGGATGTGGGAGGCAGGCGGTATACGGGGCAGGCTCAGCCAGACTTAGGCACAGGCTTCCTACCTAGGTGGTAACTGCCAGGTGGGGGAGCACAGCTATTACATCTGGGTCTTCCAGTTGCAGATTGGGGGGGGGTTGGGGGGACGGGAGGGCGCCAGGCAGCAGTTGACAGACCTGAGTTCCCGTGCCTCGCTGCTGGCTGAGCGGTATTGCCTCCCACACGTAGATCTCCCTGAAAATCTTCCGAAGCAGCCTCTCTCCCCATTTTAGACCACGGTCGGCCTCACATGATAGCTGCTAGGTGTGTTCATGGGATGTGTGTTTGTGCATGCATGCATGTGTGTGTGTGTGTATGGGGGGGGATGCAGGTGTGCATGTGTGTTATGACCTTTGCCCCCTCACTGTTTAATGCTGGAACTGCCAGGCAGACATGGAGTCCTGGATGGAAGACGAGCCGCCATGTCCCCCGGGAAGCCTGTCCCCAGAATACTCTGACAGACTGGAATGAGGAACGTGAAGACACTGTCCCCGCTCAAATTCATGCCCGGCTTGGGCCTCTTTTTCCCACACAGAATACCAGGAAGTCTCCCGGTCCTGCCAGCTTCCTGGGCAGCTAACAGGAAGGGTGAGCACAGACTGCTGGAACCTGGCACCTGCAAGGTAAGCTTCCCTCAGGGCTACCCAGATGGAAGCCTGCTGTGAGCACACCAGCAGCAGCAGTGCTTTCCTCATCCAGGAAACTTCACTGTCCCTCTCAGTTTTAATACACAGGTGAGGAGAAGGGGCCGGGGGCCACGTAGGTTCCTCAAAGTCACAGGCCAGGCGAACGAGGCAGGGCAGTCTGACTCTGGGGCTGCACTGTCTGTCACCGCTCTGACCGCTTGGTGGTCTCATGATTGGCACATGACACAAAATTCAAGCAAGACTGACCCGCGCCGTCCGCTGTCCAGGAAAGACAAGAAGTTCCTGTCACAGGAAGCCCACACCTCACAGGCTCTGACTCTGGAAGAATAACAGGACCTCGCAAACACAATCCTAACTTCAAGGGCCTGAGAAGAGAGGACAGAAGACACAGGCAAAGCCCACCTGCTTGTCAGGAAAAAGACCCAAGAGGGCGAGAGCACAGCCAGGTCTGCAAGGGGCCTCTGTGATAGGCCCAGCTGGCCACAGGTAGATGAGCAGCGAGGCTTCACGGAGCAACTCCTGTGTGCCTGGACAGGCCACCCGGGGACGTGGTGGCCTGTCTTCCATCCAGGACTGCGTGTCTGCTTGTCAGTCTCAGCATCGAACACTTGCACCCCTTTCAGTATCCGGTTCTGTGGCACGGAGCAGTCACGTCACTGTCCCCGTAACTGCTACCCAGCTCTCAAACTGTCCCTAGCACACACTCCTGTGAGGCGAGCAGCCAGTGTAGAGGATTTAACTGCTCCTTTAGGCAGATGCCAGTCCCAACCCCTTCTTTACTCAGCGGGAAATGGGCAGAGTGAACTGCGGAGCAGTTGCCCCTATTCCTGGCAGGAGCTGGGGTTTCGGCAGGAAACAGAGGAGGCCCAGCGACTTCTGAGCCATGCTCTTCACGGGGCTGGGTGTGTTTGTGAAAGGACAAAGCTCCCTCACTGGCACTGTACACAACAGTCCTGCTACCTCCACTTCCCCTGGGAAATGCCAGGCGTGGTCCGTACCAGCGCGCTGGGCAGTGGAGACAGACAGGAGCCCTGCTGTGAGAGCCGCGAGCCACTCCAAAAGTGCTCTTGTTCCTGGGACAAACGCCCGACACCCAAAATGAAGGAAGGAAAGGTTCCCCTAGCTCACGGTTACTGGAGGCTTCAGTCCATACTCAGCTAGGTCCAAGGCAGAGAGGCACAGGGCAGAGGGCAGCCGTTCAGGGTGGTAGAAGGCAGGAAAACGGCAAGGGCAAAGGGAGGGGCAGCAGCAACAGCGGCTACAGACAGCAGTTCTTCTGTCCTCATCTGACCCAGGCTGGGCGCAGCACTCACACTGTATTCCCAGCAGTACTCAGACTCGTAATCCCAGCCTTGGATCATGAGCGGGGATAGGCACCCTGGCAGGATGAAGCATTTGCTAGAAGCTTCGTGAGACTCTTGGGCTTTCTGAGACCAAAAGCATGGAAGCCAGAAACACACCTGGCACTCTTCTGTCTGCCTGCCCATCGGGGTCCCTTGAGGAGGACAGAGCCCCGTGGACACCCCGTCTGCCAAACAAAGCATGTCACGCAGGGTTTCCCCTCCTGTGTGTTGCCAACACTTCCAGCTGGGTCATGGGGCTTCCAGGAGGGCTGGCACAGGGCAGGACCTTTGGCATTGCCCCTGCCCTCTACTCATCACGTGTAGGTGTCAGGGCTCCCGGCCCCACCACGCTGAGGCGGTGATGACCAGAAGTGCTTCCTGCCATCGCCAAGTGTCCTCTCGGGGTGGCTGCCAGATTTGCCAGAGCGAGAGAAGACTGGTCACAGCCGAACCTCAGGCCACCAGAGCTCTTTAGTGTTAGCTATGAACCGTGTCCTTTCGTAGTATTTGGGACCTTATTCTAGAATTACTTAACGTTTATCTGACCCAAGGCGGCAGCTTGCCCAGGGCTTTCCTGGTTTAGCGCAGGAAGGCACACAGCCTGGCCACCCCCACACTGGCATGGCCCGACCCTCCTGCCAATGGCCACAGGGGCCCTCAGGCTGTGGCAGAGAATGGCCAACAGCTAGGGCTTCCTGCGCAACCTCTGAGTCTCGTGTTTGCCGAGCTGTAGAGGGGCCATCCAGGCTCGGCCTCCGCCAGAGCAGCTGAGGCTACCTTCGCAGGGCCTGTGGACTTTGGCGACCTGAAGCATCGATGCTCTGGATGGTTCGTCTCAAGCAGCCCACAGCCTGGAGCAACCGGGCTTCCTGGTCAGCTGGGAGAGCTCAGCTGACTGACGTCCTGTAAATCCTCGCAGTGGACCCTTTTGCCTTGCCATTTGCCTTCGTTCAGAACTGTCTTGACTGGTCTCTCCTGGTGTGCAGGGCTGATCTCCCCTCATCCAAGGCTGTTGCTAGGCAGCGCTATCTTTTCCCGTCACTTCCTGCTGGGCCGGACAGCACAGTGAGGCAGGAGTGAGGAGTGGGGTGCTGCTGGAGACCCACAAGGTTCTTGTCCCCTCTCTTCCCAGACTCCTGGACTAGAGGCCACACTGGAAACCCATCTTTGGTTTCTTCACTCATCTTACATCTGTGTTAGTTGGTGGCACACAGGGGTGAAAACAGGTTCATTTGGAGCGGAGGCCCTTTCCAAGAACTGAGCTGACCACACTCGCCCTCCACGCCCAGGACAGCCATCTGGGCACCCAGGCAGCCCCCATCCCCAGGCCAGTGCCATGTGGCCTGTCCTGGGGTGCAGCCTGCCTGCCAGAGCCACTCTCCGGGGTCCACCTTCTCTTCCTGCGGGACTCTGCATCTGCCTCAGGGGAGCAATACACCCCGCAGCCTGACTCGGCAGACATTACGGAGCAGCGCCTTCATTCCCCAGTTTCTCCCAAGAGCCATTTTGGTAAACGTTTACACTAAGTTGAACGTGTGCACAATTGCTTCCTGGAGGCCTGGCTGTCCCAGGAGAAGGACGTGAGTAGCGGAGCGACCTCAGAGTCCAGATCAGCATGTGCTAGCAGCAACAGGCATCCAGCCAGGGCTGGTACACTTCTTACCTGCTTCCGGCCCCTGGCACCTGCTGACTGTAAGTCAGCTTCACAGACTTGGCATGAGAGTGTGGACTAGTTCTGCCTCTTGTTGAGAATAAGCTGGCACCCAGCCTGACGTGTGCAGCGCCAGTGCGTGCTACGGCAGCAATTACACGGCAGGGGCTGGGTCGTGCCCAGGGGTTCCGAGCCCCAGCCCTGCCGCCGAGCCTTTCCATGTTGCCTCCCCACTGTGTGCTACCACAGCCTGGCTCTGACTCCCCCTGCCCGCAGGCCCAGATGACTCTGCCTCCAGACTGTGGGCTTCTTTTCAGCGCCATCTCCAACCTCCGGAGGCTGTGATGCTTCGCACCACTGTTTACTCCTGGAAGCACCTGGCCCTACGCTGCCTTGTGCTGGATGTGCGTGTGAGCTCACTGCTAAGTGTACTAACACAGCTCCTTAGGGACAGCCCAGGGACATGCATGGTGAGTGGCACACAAGCAGCCCCATCACTGACCGGATACCCTTCCTCTCCCTCATGCCTGTCTGGATGCTTCTGAAGATGCAGCTTTACCTGTCCCGGTTAGGAGGCTTCAGGGACAGGAAACAGAGTGTCCCAGTTCCAACTGGCTTTTACGGTAAGCAGCTGAGCTAGGGCTGGTACTGGTCAGCCACCAGGTCTTTAAGCGTCAGGACTCCTTCATCCTGCCTCTCAGATGTGCTTGATGCTGGTCATGCCAGGAGAGACAGCAGGTGCAGGCTAGAGAGGCACCATGGCCCTGAGCTGCCCTTGGGGAGCGCACAGCCCCCCCCCCACACCTTCTCCACTCCACACACACAGGTCTTTCTCACTCCAATGCTTAGAGCTGCTGGTGTCACCACTATCCTTTTAGACCAGCCATGTGAGGTGCAGTGACTAGTACAGGGTCCCTCACCACCTACACGTCTTTGCCCAGCCTGCTCTTGGAGCTCTGCCCACCCCTCTCCAGCTCCACAGCCCAGCCTGAGAAGCCCATGCTTAAGATAACAGAAAGTAGCTTCCTCTCCGCCAGCCATGAAACGTCCACAGTTGTAGGGCATCTCCCATTTCCTTCTAGAAGGAGCCGACATTCCTGGAAAATCCCGAGACCTGGGGACTCCGGTATAGGCATGAGGTGGCTTCACCGTTGATGTGTCACTCATCGCCACCCCAGGGAGTGTCCAGCTGATAAGCGCCCAGGACACCTGTGTCGGTGCTGCCTCTCCCAGCACTCCCAAAGCCAGGGCTTGCTCACAAATGAACCAGGAACACAGGAGAAGGGCAGGAGATAAAGGCATTTATAGCTGTGCAATGTCAGACGACAAGCTCTTCTACAGCTGGGAAGACAGAACTGCAGTCAGGCTCTGGCTGGACAGTCAGGCTTCCAAACAGGGCATCGAGACCCGGGTGCTGTCCGAGGCACTCGGAACTTCAAACAGATGGGATGCAAATCCTGTGGTTAGAAGTCCGGGGTGGCGGGGGGGGGGGGCATGCTGTCTCCTCTTTCCCCGTCAAGAGCTGATGGAGACACAGTCAACCTTTCTTCCTCTCCATAGTGTCACAGCGTTCCCAGCACTGACCACCTGCATCTAAATCCCTCACTTCATCACAACTTTGTGCGGTTGACACTACCCCCCTCCAGAGTGTCCAGCCGGTGGATCACAGCCAGGATGTGGGGCCGTGCCAGACCCAAGGCCTCATCCCCACGAAAGCTGGGCAGCTGCTGCCCTGCACTCCAAGGATGAGGGCACTGAGGCTCAAAGGGTTGGAGGGGCCTCCTGGTCCAGGGCACACCCGCTGAGTCCGCTAGAGCCGAGGGCTGAGCCCACGGGTCTGCCCATAGTCGGCCTCTTCCCTGTACCCAACATCTGCCCTTCGATTCTCCAGTCTCCTCATTGTTCTGCAAAGCCCTGGAAAGTCCCCAGGTGATGACCGGGGCCTGTCGTCACTGGCTGGCTGGATTCCAAGCCTCTCCCTGGGCAGGGTCATGGCCCTGCAGGATAGAAATATTCTCCCTGCTGCAGGTCCTGGGCACCGGTGACTCACTTGTCACTGTGACATGGAGGAAGGAAGCTTCTCCCTCTCAGCAGCACCACAGGACCCACCCATGACCCTTGAGCCCAGGCTGAGACAGGCCCTGGAGAGCGGGCCTGCTTCTCTGTCAGGGCCGACGGCAGCCTACAGCCTGGTTTGTGCAGCTCACAAACCAAGACTTTAGTTTACATTTTTAAAGGGCTGGAAAACAAAAATCAGAAAAAGAATGATGACCATTACCCAGAATGCAAATTCTGGGGTCCGTAAGTAAAGCTGTGTGGAGCACTTGGCCAGCACAGGTGAAGCTGTGACTGCACCTTGGTGCTTGGGGGAGCAGCGTGTGCAGCAGGGACACCGCAAAAGGCTTGGGCTGACCAGCAGCTGCGACTGCCTTGACCGCGCAGTGCTGCCAGCTGCCTGGACCTGGGGCTGGCCTGTCCACACGAAGCCCCCAGATGGTCCCAGGGCTCCGGTCCACCCCAGGCTTCCTGGAGACTGTTGCTAAGGTCTCTGAGACCACCAAGGCCCGCCAATCCCACATCTGGGGCGCGGCTGCCGGTGAGCTCCGCCGCAGAGCACCCCCGACACCCCGCCCGTCACCTCAAAGGCCCCCTTTCCAGTCACACATGCCCCGACAGCCGGGCCCCTGGGAATACTCACTAAAATGGGGGCAGAGGTAGCTCTCCATTCCCTCTTCGGACACAGTAGTGCAGACACTCCTTAGAATTTCAGTGAAAGGGCCCATTACAGCTGGGACAGGGTCCTCCTGTCCGCACTCCCCGACCTTACTGTCATGGACAGCAGCGGTGCCTGTATCCCGAGGACCAGGCCTCTGCCCTTGAGGCAGGCCAGGAATACTAAGGCATCACCACCCTGTTCCCAGCAGCCAGGACCTGCAGGGGTGGGAGGTGGAGACCCAGCGCACCCACACCAGCAGCAGCTGCGGAGGGCTCAGTGCCCCGCTCTCGGCTCTTGCCCTGCTCCCCTCGCTCCATACCTCATCTCTGGGGACAGCACCAGCCTCACACTAGAGCTCTGATCCTTCTGCCTAGGTACAGGCCATCCGTGGTGGGCCACCAGGATAGTCAGGGGCCCCCTGCTCTGTGCTCCCAGGGACCTCCTCTGCCTGCGTCTGGCAGTGTGCGGTGCGTGGTGAGCCCTCCACACAGCCTTAGCACCTCCGGCGGCTTCTCTTCCCCAGAGACACACTAGTGGGACTGCAGCCCTAAAAGGCATTGAAGCTGACGCGTTCCCCGGGAGTTGCCTCAAGAGCCTCCCTGCCCCAAGAATTACAGAGACTGTGCTTTTGTGGCCAAAGACACAAGGAGGAACAAGTCCTGCGATAGGGCAAGGGAAGGAGGGGAGGAAGGGAAGGTGCTTTCTGGAAAAGGCCTCAGCCTGTGGAGCGCTCTGAGCCACAGAGGGCTGCAGTGACTATCCGGGAAGCTCCTGCCCAGAGGCCTCGCAGTACTGTTCCTGGGTCTCGACTGCAGCACTGCAGATCCAGGGGTGCTGAGCGCGGGGCCCAGCCTCCCAGCTCTCAGGGTCCCCGGGCTTGGCCCAGCACTTGTGGTGGCCCCTCCAAGTACCCAGCCCTCCCTGTGACAACCCTGTTGTAAGCTGCAGCCCTTCTTTGGCTGCGGAGGTGAGGGCCTTGGGGAACTCAGCACTCATCCCGTAGTGGTCAGTGGCGTCTCACAGCACGCACACGTGGGGACACCAGGATGGCTCCTACTCTGCAGCAGCGGAGCAAGTGACAGGCGGCGTCCACACAGAGCCCCTCCTCAGGGCAGGTCTGGGATGTCTGACGCACCCCTGCCCCCCACCCTTCCTGGGGCGCACAAAGCCTTTATCCTGTTCGGCAGGTAAAGACATCATGTCCCGCTTAGAGCGCACGGCCCGGCTGGGCCCTCTGGGTGTTTGTGGAACTGGTCTCACTGGGTGAGCAAGGCAAGCCCTGAGACCGCTTCCTCGTGCCTGTTGACCCACTGTAGGCCCTGGGGCTTCTCCCACCCCTCACTCTCCCAGGATGAGTGGGTCTTGCCAGCTCCCCACTCATCAAGTCCCCTTCCTCCTAGTCTCACAGCTTGGGACATTCAGGGCATCCAGCCCTGCAGGGACTCAAGAGAGGCCAGAGGTGGGACAGAGCCAGCAGGGGCAGCAGAGGACAGTCCTGGACAGGCCCTCGGAGCTCTGCACTCCTCTGCCTCTGCTGGCCAGGCTGCCCAGCTCCATCCCTGAGCTGTCCCAGGGAAGGGTACATCCAGATCCCCCCACCTTCAGGGAAACCAGGTTAAACCAAAGAAGACAACACTGAAATCTCCACCCAGCAGCCCCAGGGCCGAGCATACCAGGCAGTGCAGACCTGTGCTGCCTCACGAGTGCGCCCAGGGTTTCGACTTAGCGGAAGCTCCCTGCTCCTTTCCTCACCTTCCGCCCCCATTGCTAAAGAGAAATCTTCTGCCCTTGGCCTCGCAGCCTGCTCCGCTGGCAAGAGCACCCCTCTGCCTCTGCTGTACACAGTACAGGGAAAGCATCTGGAGAGGTGGACAGCAAAGAACCTTGCTCGGCCTCAGCGTGTCACCTGCGGCGCAGGGCCAGCAGTGCCTCCTCCATACAGTTGCTGATGGCACAGCCGTGCAAGTACTCCCAAGGCGTTCTCTGCTCTGACTCCACAGGCCAGCAGCCAGAGGTTCACAGTACCAGCACCCACCCAGAAAGGGTCAGCATGGGTGAGGAGAGAGGACGCAGGATGTGAGGGCTGACTGAGCTGTTTGGTGCAGGAGAACTCCGTGCCACCCTGTCAGTCTCTGTCCCTGAGGGCTCTGCTGTCACCACGGGGCATGCATGCTGAAGCTCCCCTTAAGCCAGCAGCTCCGGAAGGGATATGAACCAAGCAACTGGCAGCCGCTCAGACCTTCCACAAGGAGTTCTGTGCATGCTGGGCTCGGAGGGCGCTGCTGTCACCCATCCGGGGGCAGCCTCGATGCCGGCAGAGCACAAGCAGAGCCTCAGAACTCCTGCAAAAGCAGAACCATCTTTTCCCTCTCACGTGAATGTGCGATGTGTGAATACCTCTGCAACTGTTTCCAAAATGCTTTATAGTTTGTGCGGGTTTGGGCACGCGCGCCTTCTGCAAAATGATTCCCATGAGAGAGCAAGGATGCCTTTGCGGAACTGGAGACACAGAGGCTGACTCTGGTCTGGGACCGCGCTCCACCTCAGTCAGCACCGGCTCTCTCCGTTCTCTGGACTCACAATCGAGGCTTACACGCTCCTCCACTGGCGTTGGCTCTGGCCTAAAGCTGCTCCCACCCCTTTGGAGTCTGATTGAAAGCCTTCTCCATACGGCGAGCTGTAACCTAGCTTGACCTGCACACAGACTGTAGCTCAATCTCTGGATTCACAATCGAGGCTTACACGCGCCTCCACTGGCGTTGGCTCTGGCCTAAAGCTGCTCCCACCCCTTTGGAGTCTGATTGAAAGCCTTCTCCATACGGCGAGCTGTAACCTAGCTTGACCTGCACACAGACTGTAGCTCACTCCGAGACCAACGAGCTGGACCTCAGCCAATCACGGGCAGCGGCCTGATGTCCAGCCCGCCTTCCAATAGATAGACGTGAGCCGTAACCAATGGGGGCTCTGCACCTCCCCCGTTTGTGCACCACTTCCGTCCGCGGGGCTGAATCGGACTTCCCTTGGCGGGGAGCGGGACCTCCTGAGCGTTGCTGTCCTTACTGCGCTCCCTGGTCCTAAAATCACAGACAAGACCATTTATGGTCGGCAAGCGGAAGTGTTGTGATTGTGTTTTAACGTGGGCTCCCCTGCCCCGGACCGTAATAGTCTTGGTTCCTTGGTTCCAGCGCAGAGCTGGCAGAGGTGGCAGAGCTGGGGGCCCTGTTCCCTCTCTTGTTCCACGCGCAGACTGTCACCCTGGCCAGGGCACAGCTCAGGGTGCGGCGGAACCCGGCTTTCCAGGTGGGCGCCAGGCAAGGGCGTGACGCCGTTGCCAGGGGCTGGAGACGCCTTCGCAGTGCCCTGTCACTGCTTTAAACTATTAAGTTGGACAGAGAATTTTCTCTGAGGAAACTTACTGCCGCGGGTGTAGCGTCCTAAGGTCGAACCTCGGGTTCATGAGCACGCAGGGCGGCCCCTTCTCCAGCCCTCCTACCTGCCCACCTCCTTCCTGTGCTGAGTCCCAGTCCCTTCAAGCTGCTTCAGTTTTTGAGGTTGTGCTCATCCCGCACATCGCTACGGCCTCGTTTCCGTGGGCATCTCTGCTCCGTGTCAGTGTCCAGTGCAAATTCTAGGTCTCGCTCTTCCTCCTCCACTCCCGAAGGAGTGTGCAAATTCTAGGTCATCTTGGTCCTCTGTCCATCTAGGACTTTAAGGTGAAAATCAAAATGAAGATAGACTCTGCCATGCGTGCAAAGCTAGGCGCGCCTTGTAGTGAGCACTCTGGCGTCTTGCTGGACGTCAGGAGGGATCCGTCCCCATTGTTGTAGCTGAAGGTTTTCAGTTTCTGCTGACTGGCCCCATGGTGTAAATACGCATCCGTCCCCCCAGAATGGCAACTCGGAGACTTCCAGGTCTTGCTACTGGCTGCTATGCAAAGTCCAGAGATGTCTTTGGTGAGCATGTGTAGATTTTTCTCTTGGAGAGCCACGTAGACACAGACCTGGGTGACGCCTGAAAGTGCCAGCCACGCTGCCTCCTCCCCACACAGCGCGCCCCCTGGCATTCCTGCCATGGACGGACTTGGGCAGCTTGCTGCTTCTGCTTCCGTGCTCCCCGCACTCCAGTATGGCGTGCTGTACACGCAGGGAGCGCTGGGAGCTCACTCTTCCCCACTGGCTTATATTTTAGTGGTGCCTCAGTGCTCAGTACTGGGGAACCGGGGTTTTACTCAGTGTACCCAGGGGGCCATTGCCCCCGGCAGCTCTGGGAAACAAGCTCATAGATGCAGCCAGATGAACTCCCACCCCAAAGCTCTCTGTTCTTCTCTCTCCATCTCAAGAAATAATTTTGTGCAAGTGAGTAGGAGGGGCTCTCCTGGGACTCACTATGAATCTAAAAGCATTTGCAAGCTGTAGTTCCTTAATGACAGCCAGGAATCAACCTTTGGGCATAGCTCACTGACACCACAGGCTGGCACAGGCTGGCACAGGCTGGCTGCATCGAGCCGTGCGACCTGAGCACCACATTCAGATGTGGGTAAGGAAGAGGGGCCCCTGCTCTGACCCCACACCTAGCACACCCACCTCAAGCTTTCCCACCCCAGCAGACCCCTCTGTGATATGCCGTTGTCTGGAATCAGCAGGGCTGCATTACTATTTGGATGGGATGGTCTAGCACTGACCAGGACCCATGTGTGCCCCAATCCACAGTTTCACTTCCTGGAATGTCTCTCACCCTGTGGCTATGCTGACTGGATGCCCCAGGAGTACTCAGATGGCAGAGGCGTCCCCCAGGCCCAGCCGAGGAGCAGGACCTCCCCACTGGCTGGAGCGCTATTTCTTGGGTGGGCTGACATCAGCATGGGGTGGCCAGCAGCACCACCCATGCTGGGCACAAGCCCTGTGCAGGGTGCAGGGTCTGCAGGGCACTCCGGCCCACTCATGTTCTAACCATGGTGCTGCCTCCTCCAGGAAAAGCAGGAGCGTTATCTCTGAGCGGTCAGTGTGTCTCCAGACCCCTTTCCGGTCCTGGGGCGGACTGCACCTGCTTCCTCCAAGGTGGCCAGGACTCTCCACAGAGCCAGTGGTCTATAGCATCTGTATCCTTCCTTCCTGTTACTGGTGAGTGACACCATGTTCACCCAGGTCAGCTTTAGGCCATGCAGGGTGAGGGACATGAGCTCCACGCTGCGGCCATGCTCTGTGGAAGCTGAGGGCGCACCGCACACCAAAGCCTTCCCAACTCAGAGCATCACTCTGGCCTGAAGAAGTGAAGAGGAGACAGTAAGGGATCCTGTGCTGTGACAGTCCAACCAGCAGATGTACCAAGGCCAGAAAATGCAGCCTGGTTCCTGTCTTTCCGATGCTTCCAGGGAGACTCATACCCGCGGTCATGGTGGTTTTGTGCACCCCTTGCGGAGGCATTCCTCCTCTATAGCCCAGCTCCAACCTGAGCACTGGAGCCATGGTTGATTGGTGAGTACAACAAGCCATTTGTGCAGAAAGGAGAGTACAGGCAGCGCTCTAAAAGGGGGCTTCCCTTCCAGTGAGCACCGGGGCAGACTCAAGGCCCTCCAGGAGAGACACCGCCTGTACCCTGCAGCCATGGACCCTGGGCTGGGCCGGCCTGAGCCACCATCTACACTTCCTGTGGGTGGCCTCAGACTCGCCCTGCCTGAACCAGCTCCACATGATAACCTCAGTCACAGATCCTCCTGGTTCTGTTTCCCTGGTGGTCTGATCAGCCCTCTGGGCAACTGCTCTCTGTGGGTAGCACTGTCCATGCCACAGTGTCTGGAGCAATGACAGCCAGTGTTGGGCATGTGGTACAGGGGCAAGGAAACTTATTTTGCTTCAATGCAGAGGTTCCAAAGAGCCACAGCCTTGTGTACCGTTGCTGCCTTTTTCCCATACAGGGAGCCGTGAAATCACCCAGGAACGTGCATTTCACATGGAAGAAGAGAGGTGGACACAGCCCCAGTACCAAAGGCACTGGAGTGGAGGAGCAGAGTTTGTCTGCCCACCTGAGAAGAGCCTCAGCAGTGTCTCCCCCGAGCCCACCCCCACCCCCGTCACTTCTCAGCACCACTGTCTCCCAGGAAGCACTGCACACACAGACAGGGAGACGCACGGACTAACTCATCTCCTTCGGGTTTCTGCTGTGATCAGCAGAAGCCCCAGACCCCCGGAGCTTGTGGTGGCCCCTGGATAAATGCTAATTCTTCCCCTCATGCCTGGAGTCAGCCAGAGCCTCCTTGGAACTGTTCCTCCAGGGATGAAAACTGCAGGCCCCACACTGGGCCTCTCTGCGCACTTCCTTGTCCGAGGGGCAGACCCAGGGTTTCAGAGCCACACACTGGGTGGGGTGGCCCTCTGGTTCCAGTTGCAGCCACGTGTGATGGTGGACAGCAGCCTGTGACTGGCATGGGGACAGTGGTGACAATCATGTGTGAACTGCCTTCCCCAAAGTGCCTATGACAGCACAGCCTTTGGTAGACTTAAATTTTTTTAAATCGAAGCAATGATTTCTTTAAAAAAAAAAAAAAAATCACATAGCAAAGGCAGCCAAAGGAATGTCCATGCCTGTCCCTGGAAGCCACATATACCTATTTTTGGTTCCCAGTGAAGCCCAGGACACTGTAATTAACATAATGACATGCTCTCCTCCCTAAGACAGGTGACCCAGTGACCCGTCCCCTCCCGGGTGCTGGACATATGCTGCGGGTTGTTTTCTCAGCTGCGGACTCGATTCTTCATGGGCCACCCTCTCATCTTGCTTGGCTTGGGACCAGGTATTTGCAGGAAGACCAGAGAGAATAAGTGTGGGGTCAAGAGGGCCACTCAGGAAAGAATGGGCGCGCACCATCTGCAGACGTGGGGGGCAGGGCCAGGGTGGAATGCCGCTCCAGCGCACCCTGGGGGCTGCAGCTTCAGCCAGGCTTTTCTGCCAAGGTGGCGTACTTGGTGCCGTCTCCCTGAATATCAAACCTGTATTTTCGGGCCAGCCTCCCTAAATACCACCAGGACCTCAGGAAGGAAGCCCTGGCATGCTGTGGACTACACACAGAAAGAAAAATGGGGACAAGCCAAAAGAAGCCCATTTCGGGCATCTCCCACCCTCCCTGACCCAGGCTGTTTCCACTGCTGGAATCTTTCCTTCTTGCCCCGCCAGCCATGACTACCCAGTGCCAGCCTAGAGTGGGGATACCACTTAGTGACCCAAGCTTCCCAGTGTCACATTTATCCAATGGTGCCTTGAGTCCTTGGTCCCTAAATTTCAAAGTCATTCTGCTAGTGCTGCTTAGCAACACCATTTTCTCTCGCTTATGGTGGCAGCCTCCTAGGCCCCCTCCAGTTCAGAAACCCAAGACCCGAGGATGACTTATGGGACTCTGAGGTACGTGCTGTGAGCCTCTGCTCACTGGGTGTGTGTGCAGTGTGTGTCTAGGCTGTGTACAGAGAGCAGAAACACGGATGCACTGCGCACAAAGCCTGTCTTTACAGCGGCCATCAGAAGCCGTGAAGGCTTTGGGCATGAATGTCGCAGCCCCTAAGCCTTCACAGCAAGCTTCATGTCAGTGGGGCGGGTGTAACTGCTGTACTTCACATCTGACTTGAGGCTCTCCAGGTAAGCAGTGTGCTGGGTGGGCAGCCAGGCCAAAGTTAAAATCAGACTCAGCCCTGGGAGGCTGAGGCAGGGGGATCATGAGTTTCAGCCCAGCATAGGCAATTTAGCAATGTAGTGAGATTCTACCTCAAAATTAAAAAATAAAAATATAAGGCTGTGCCTGCAGTTCAGCATGCAGGCCCTGAGTTCAACCTCCAATGCTAGGGAAAAAAAAAAAATTTTAGCCGGGCATGGTGGCGCATGCCTGTAATCCCAGCACTCAGGAGGCTGAGACAGGAGGATCGGTGCGAGTTCGAGACCAGCCTGGGCTACAAAAGTGAGCTCAAGGCCAGCCTGAACTGCATAGCGAGACCCTATCTCAAAAAAAAATAAATAAATAAATAAATAAATAATAATAATAATAATAATAAAATAAAAACTAAAAACCCTCAGGCTCTGCATTAAGCAGTCCGGAACTTGAATCTTAGGTCGTCATTTAGTAGCTGTGAGTTCTTACTTTTGTTTATTTCTGAAGACAGGGTTTAGCTATGTAGTTCAGGCTGGTCTTGAATTAACAATGTAGCCCAGGTTGGCCTTGAACTCATGGCACTCCTCCTGCTTCAGGCTCCTGAGTGGTGGAACACAGCTGTACCACCGCGCCCAGTTTAGGTGAGCACTGCATTGTAGCTGGCAGTGACACCTAACATGAACCGGCAGCAGCGCTCACCGCACTGTGCTCACGTACAACGTGGGCCATACATCCCGTCACCAGGTCCCTGTCTAGGGGCAGTGTTCCAAGCCACTTTGCGCCTCTGGCTGCCATCGCCTTGTCTGGGACAGCAGTGTAGACGACAGACAGGAAACCAGTGGGACCAAAGTGAAGCTGGTCTGCCTGCAGGGCTCAGAGCACATGCCTGCTGAGTCCAGGGCGCAGACCCAGCTCCAGGTCTTTGGGACAGCACCCACATATGCCTGGGCACCGGCCTGGGCCTGTGACCTCCCAGGGGTGGTCTTCTAATAGAGCAGAGGGGTCCAGAAAGATACCTAGGAGGCAGTCGTCAGTCAGTGTGGGCTCTTTTATACACGGGTATGCTCTTCAGAGACACAGAGACAGAGTCCATGCGTGTACTGTTTGTACTAGTGTGTGTGTGGGGGGCAGAGGTATATATAGTAATTCTGAAAGAATATGGAACAAAATTGGAAATGACAAAAGATCCCGAAGCTTACATTTTCCCCTGTAAACTTCACCAAAGCCAAGAGGAAACAAAGTTTCTTACAGATAAAGGCAGCTCCAGGTGGAGGCTCAGGCAAGTGTAGGGAAAGACACAGCCGCTCCTGGTGTGTGCCTGGTGGGCACCCCTCACCTGACCACCAATAGGCAGACCCACACCCTGGGGTGGGCACTGGGCCCAGGAGCCGAGCCAGGCTGGGGTGGGGGGGGCGGTGGACGGGATGTGGACCGAGGAAGCCAGGCTCCACCCAGAGAGGAAAGCTTGCACCCGGCCCGCCAGCAAAACAATGGTCCTGAGCTCCAAAACAGGAAGAAACCCCCTAAACACTGTGCTGTCGCACAAAGGGTGGAGGAGGTTTGCTCCAGGAGGCCAGCTGGGGCTCCTGCTCCTAGCTCAGTCTTTCGGGTGAGAACTCCCGCCAGCCTCAGGGTTGCCTTCCTGCTGCAGCAGAGCATGAGTCACCTCCTCTCTTGGGCCAGTACTGAGGCCCGCCAGGCATGGCAGGGTGATGTCCACAGGCCTGAGGCTCTGGGCTGGGCCTGGGGCAAGGTGTATACTGCTCTGCTGCGCGGCTCCTGAATGCCCTGGCAGCTGACCCCAGTGGCTGACACAGGGAGGGGCATGTTTCCCTTCCAGTGCTCAGATCCTACTCCTCCGTGGGCTCCTGAGCTAGCTAGTCACTGCCTGTTTCCCAATGGCAAGCCAGCTTCATGCTGGCAAGATGGCTCAGCAATCTAAAGAGCCTGCTTAGGAAAGCTTAGGCAATTGCGCAGACCACGGTTCGATCCCTGGCACCACATGCTGCACCAGCCCCAGCCCCAAAGCAGGCTGAGCCAGCTATAAAAAAAAAAAAAAAAAAAGACAAGTGAGCTCCAGAGCCAGCAGCCCACCCCCAGCCCTACTTGGCTGAGGACACACTGCTACCTGTACCTCACCTGTGGCTCCTGTGCCAGGAGGCCACGGCCGGCCAGTCTGGAGTGGGTCAGCCTCACTCTGGTTCTGTCTCGTTGGCTGGACGGTGCTGGTTCTGTTCTGCTGGCTCCCTCATCATCTGTCGGGCTCACTGTGGCCTGCGTATGGGTTGGCAGGCCTCTTGGGGGCCTCTGCACTGACTTCTGTCACATGATCTGTGCTACAGCAAGTCAGTGAATCCCATGGCAGGGAAGTGGAGCTTACGTGGCGGGACAGCCACAGAGCCAAGCAGCAGAGAGCCCGGCTGGAGCGGGGGCTTGTGCTGGCACCACGGGCGGCCTGTAATCCACTCCCTGACTCCCTGCGGCCTTCCCCAATCCCCAGTGGCCTCCTCACCCAGTATAGACTGTCCTGCAGAGTCCTCCTTCGTCCTCACCCAGTCTCCAACCCATTTTCTGCACTTTGGGCCTTGCAGGATTCACCAATTCTTCTGGAAAGGTTTGCCTGGTCAGAGACCCTGCCACACCCCTCTGAGCAGGACAGGACAACCTGTTCTGTCCTTTAGATCCTCATTTCTGACGGGACTCTGCACACTCATTAATTTGCTTCCATTTATTTAGTTCTTTACTTTGTTTGGTGGGGGTTATCCGTTTATTTTTTGGTAGAGAGTCTTGCTATCTAATTCTGAATGGTTGTAGTAGAGTCACTTGTAGCTCAGGCTGGCCTTGAACTGACGCTAGTCCTCTTGTCTTGGCCTCCCAGATGCTGGGATTGCAGGCATGGGGCACTATACCAGCTTGTTTGTTTGTTTTTTGAGATAAGATCTCTTTGGTTTGGGCTGGGCTCTAACTTACCATGTAGGCCAGGATAGGCTTAAATGGGAACTGGAACTCATGCAATCTACTTGCCTCCCCCGGGGCTGGGATTACAGGTGGGCTCCACTATGCCTGGTGTCGAATCCAGTAATTTGGAAAAGCATCTCTGGGCACCGTCTGCCACTGTTGCATTTAAGGACACTATACTACTCCAGCCGCCAGCCCACACAGTTCAGTCTACAACCGGAAATCGGTCTACAGACCAACACAGTCAGAAACTATTTCTCTGTTGGGGTAGAAGTGGGCACAGGATGCTGCCCAGAGGGCACAGGGCTGTGTGGAGGGAGGAGAGCTTTGCCTGTGGGGATAAATGGGGGGCAGGTACGGCTGCTGTGTGAGGTGGAGGACTTCTCAGCCAGGATGGGGCAGTGGCGTGAGCACAGAGCAAGGGCGATGCCCTGCCAGGGCCCACGAGGTCTGCCGAGGTCTCGGCTCTGAGGCTGCAGGAAACAGACAGGGAGGACCGCAGAAGCCGATGCACTGGGGCCTGGGAGGGCCTGGGAGGGCCTGGGAGGGCCTGGGGAGGTTCTGAGCGAGAGCTGAACTCCAGAAAGTAGATTAATGTGGGAGAGGGCGCAGTGGGGAGCAGAGAAGAGTGCTCCAGACGGACCTCGGGGAACTGCAACCTCAGATTGTGCTTGGCAAGAGGGCAAAGGAAGGAATAGCTCCTTATGGAAAGAGAAATGAAACCACCGCAGGGACCTCGGGGGAGCCAGGATGCTCTCGGCAGCGGATACCACGGGTGGCACCTGGAGATCCAGCAGCCACAACAGTGCAGCTCAGGATGAGGAAGCTCTGGAAGCCACTGGTGACTGGAGAGTTCAGGAGGTGAGTGGCAGAGCCAGGGAGAGGCAGGAGCGGCTGGCTCAGGCTCCCATCTCTGGACTCCGCGTGAAGCCTTTTGTTGGGGTTTCTCAGGTAATGTTTCCAAGGCCCTTTCAATCAGTGTTTCAATCAGCTAATACTTAGCTGCCGTGGGCCAGTTAACCTAAACCCCGCAATAATCACATGAGGTGAGTTCTACTGCCACCGTTTTTTTAATTAGGGTTAACCAGCTCACCCCAGGTTACCTAGCTGGCGGGCAGCAGGGACAGGATATCTACCTGACAGTCCAGCTGGGGAGCCCAGCTCTGGACCACAGTGCTGCCTGCCTGCCCCCTTAGATTCACCTCTGTCCTACACACAAGAGAACAGGGCCCACCCTGTATGGCACGTCCAAGACCTGCACCTCCAAGGCAGAGTAGCCCAGGGTTGGCAGAGTGGGCGGTGACAGCTGACCCCAAGAGCCCAGGCACCCTGGGAGGTCACTGTGCAGTCAGATGGTGGATTAACTAAGGATCAGCTTAGCACACCCAGCTGAACCAGGTCAGCGCGGTGCTGGGTGTGGAGGGCCCACCTGAGGGTCCTTGCCAGCAGAACTGGAGGGAAAGCCCCGGGGGAGGGGCTCCGTGCCGGCTTTCGTGATATGAGCTAAGCTGCTCTCCTCCTCAGAGGAGCTCGGGTCCTTGCGGTCCCCGAGGATGGCTGCGGTTCACTTCGGGCAACTGCGGTCCTCCCTTGAGCATCGCTTCCTGGCTCCAGGGCAGAGCCCTCAGTCCACCAGCGCAGATCCGCCTTCCCACTGGCACAGACTTTCGAGCATCCACCACTGGCCTTTGGGCCTTCCCAGGGCACACCCTTGACATGGCCTTGTGTGAGGCACTGTCGTGGACTCCAGTTCTCCAGCTGGACTTGTGGAGGACTTTGCTGTGGGATCCGGGCCCTCAGTTGGATTCCTTGGGTCTCTAGTGTGCGGACAGAGCTCCTGCACCCTTTAGCACTTGATTTAGGGAGACTTAGAAAATAGTCCTATAAAGACACATATCTTGTACTACATCTGTTCTCTAGGTA
This sequence comes from Myocastor coypus, assembly GCA_004027025.1. Taxonomy (NCBI): domain Eukaryota; kingdom Metazoa; phylum Chordata; class Mammalia; order Rodentia; family Myocastoridae; genus Myocastor; species Myocastor coypus. Next base: position 23,407 of record PVJA010019076.1, read on the forward strand.
ACCCTGGCAGCCCCTGGAGATGCAAAGGAGGAGGCAGGGGGAGCCGCACCAGGGGCAGCCCTACCCAGGCCATGAAACAGACTGGCGTTGTCCCCGGTGCGCCTTGGGCTCACCAGTGCCCCTCAGGACCCTGGCACAGGGACATGGCTCCTTTCCTCCTTTCTTCAGGGAAGTCGTGCTGCTTCCCCCCAGGGGCCGGCAGCACCAGCTCCTCAGAGAGACGCAGGGGCCCCTGGTGGCGCTCGGCAGTGTTTGCCTAGCGCAGAGTTTATGTCCATTGCGATTCTCCCGCTATTTGCTCATCCCCACGGGTGTGGGGCCAGCTGGAGTCCCACCTGATCATCTCTTTCCGCCTCATCCTCAGCAGTTGCCTTCCAGCCTGGGGTACGTACAGCAACATAAATTGCTCACCAAGAAACAGGTCCCTTGGGAGCCTTATTTGTCTCTCAGGAGCACCGTGAAGTAATCGCACAGATTCATTGTGCCATCTTCTGTGTGGAGACTCGGAAGGAGGTTCCAGCGGCTCTCCTGGGGAAGGCCACGGGGAGGCTTCTCCCAGCTCCCTTGCGCGGCCACGAGAGCGAACCCGAGGGCCACTCCGGGCATGCCGCAGGCAGAGCAGGAGCACTCCCTGCAGCACGGTCCTCGTGTTTTCTCTTCTCTGTGCTGGAAGGGGGCTCCTCTGCCGTGGCCGCTGGTCCTCAGCCCCCGTGCATGCTGGGAAGCACCTTCCCCTTCCCGTGCGGCGTTCTTTCTTACAGTCCCCTAACGCTGGCTTCTCACAGTTTTGAACCTAAACTTGTGCCCACAGGCCCCCTAACGTCCCCGCCAGGATCTATGGGTGCTTGCAGCTCCTGGGTGGCCCTGTGCCCTGGACACCCCATGTTTCACACTCGCCGCAAGCCACCGGTCCTTCAGAATGCGACCTTTGAGCTTACTGATTTGGGGCGTGGGGGTCTTGGAATCAGCTTTTGTGCTAGCCGGAGAAGCGCCTGCGCTGCTGTCACGGAAGGGCTCCAAGAAACTCTGCCCCCACCCCTGCGTGCTCCCGCTCCTGCTCCCGCTCCCGCAGCGGTGCTGGGTGACGGAGGACTCGGTCCTCCACACGCTCACCCCAGAGCCTTGGTTCTCTCGTCTTCTTGCTCCCCAGTCTGCAATGCCCTGTTAGAGCCTTGGGCCGGCTCCGCCGATGTCCGAGTGTGAGCACGGGGAAGCGGCCCAGCTTCCACGCGGCCACCGCACAGACGTGACAGTCCCCTCCCCTTCCAGAGTGTGATCCCCGAGCAATATCCTGCTGCCCGCGCTCAGTGTCCAGTCTGCTGCGTGAAGGGAACGGGGCCGGCGGGTTTTGTAGGCATCTAGCTCTTGCTTCTGACTGAACTGCTGAGAGCCAAGCATGGCCAGAGGGGAGGCTCTCCTCACTGTGAGACTGTGTGGAGAGTGAGGTATAAACCAGAGCGACCCAGCTGGGACGGGCGGGGGGGCTCAAATCTTTCCCAACAAACCGTGTTTTTGTCAGTTAACACAAGGCCTGCATAGGGGTCACCTGGGGCTACTTTTCCACCCACAGCCAGCCATCTGATCCACCAGGAAATGTCGAGTTCCTCCCGGACCATGTGGCTAGAGTCTAACACTTCCACCACCTCCCCTATGACCATCAGCTCTGTCCTGGATGGCCTCTGGGGCTGCCCAGTGGCTGGGGTTCTTAGAGTCTAACATTTCCACCACCTCCCCTATGACCGTCAGCTCTGTCCTGGATGGCCTCTGGGGCTGCCCAGTGGCTGGGGTTCTTAGAGTCTAACATTTCCACCACCTCCCCTATGACCATCAGCTCTGTCCTGGATGGCCTCTGGGGCTGCCCAGTGGCTGGGTCCTTCTTTCCTACAGTTACAGAGCAGCCTTTCAGAGACATAAAACTGAGCCTGCCACGTTGCAGCTGAGAATTCCCCAGTGGCTTCCATCCTGGGTCAGGCATGTAAGCCAGAGCACATGCAAGGCCCTCTCAGTCACTCTCCTCACTCCTGGGACACTGTGCTCCACACCCACAGCTCAAAGGTGCCAGGTCTATTCAGGCCTGCATTTCAGTGGTCACTGGCTCCCTGGCAGGCAGCAGGGTGGAGGGGCCAGGGTAGGAGAGCTGTTCTCGGCATGGCAGATAGGACACGGAGCAGAGGAAGCAGGAGGAGACAAGCCCTGTCAGGCCATGCCCACGGTGCCTGCCACCTCTTCCCATCAGGCCCCACGATCCATCGCCACACGGAGGTCCCCGGGATCCCGTGAGGCTGTCGGGGCCTCCAGTGGGAGCCGTAGCCGGAGCCGACATCCTGTCTCCTACCGGCCCCCAGCCACCGCCTCCCGCCTCACCTCTCACAAGGCCTCTCCCACTTCCCACACCTCCACTGCTGCCTCTGCCTCCCATGCCTTCCCAGAGCTCCCTGTGGTGCCGTCCTTCATTTCTCTGGCCTAACCCTCAAATGTCCCCTTCTCAGTGAATGTTCCCTGGCCGACCCACAAAACAGCCGTCCGAAGGCCAGCTGTGTGCAGGTGAACCAGCTGTGCCTGCTGCATGTCTGTGTCCGTGTGTAATCTGTGTACTCGCACATGCCAACTTCAGCAGGAAAGGACACAGGCCTCTGGGGCTGTGGAGAGCCACTGCCATTACCCCACCTCCACAGCAGGCGATGCCCTTGACCCAAAGTTAGCCCCTGGGCCATCGCACTTGAGCCCGCATGCGTCGCACACTCACTCTCTGGGTCATCAGAAGCGTCAGACCAAGGAGGGGAGTCACCCACTGCCCTGTCCACCACGCAGCGTGTCCTGGGCACTCTGCAGGATTATGGGAATGAATGAGTGGACAAAAAACCCTATGAAGGACACAGACAACACCCACGGGAGAGTGGCACTGCCTCCCTGAGCCGGTCAGAATGCGCACACTGGCAGTGCCTGGATCAGGATTGGATCTAGCCTGGTCCAGGGGCAGCAGGAAGGTGTCAGCTGGGCTTGCGGGTCTGCCTCTGGTGTCATCCAGCAGGAAAACTGAGGAGAAGAAACCAGCACTAAGCACCAAGATGCTCCTGTGGCAGCCACAGCCACTGCCACCGGAGGGGAGAAGCAACCCAAATGTGTGTGAGTAGAGGGAGCAGTGGCCGCGTGGTCGCTCAAGGGCAGAGCTGCACCAGGCCAGGAAACCAGAGCGCAGTGCAGGGACACTGGCCACGGGGCTGGGTGGAGCCCGGGCTGCGGCTGGGAGGGACGGCCACTGGGTCTTCATGACCACATCCGCGGTACGGCTGGGACTCGGGCAGAGCTAGCTGTGTCGGTGGGAAGGCAACTGCTTTTCTAGATCAACTTTATTTGTTATGGTTTTTAACATCAAGCTGTTGATACATGGAAAGTATTTGTGCATGAAAATAGGGCAAAGAGGAGGAAGGGGCAGTGGCTGCTGAGGACCCCGACACAGAGCTTCTTCCTGGGGGCTGCACAGCCTACCCAGCTTCAGCCTGGATCCACCCTGGAGCTCTGGGCTCACACTGTCCCTGCCGTGCCCAGGAGCAACGGAGCCACCAGGGATAGCACCGGCCCCCAGGAGACGGCAGGCCCGGCCTGTGCTGCCTGCGGGCGCAGTCCGGTCCTCTTGCAGCAGCCCGCCTGCAACCGTTCCCGCGCGGTCGCTCCTTTCTCTCACACGCTGTCTTCCTCACTTGTTCGTTTTCCCCATTTCTTCTATGCATGCCTGGTGATGAGAACCCCGCAAGCTCACAGAGGCAGTGGTGTGCGACTCAGGTCACCGGGTCCCCGGCTCTGGATGGAACCCATCCAGAGCACCTACTCAAGCAAGGCTGGTCAGCTCCGCTGAATCTCACCCCTGGACAGCGCTCTCCACCCTCCATGCTGCCCCTTGGAAGGTGAGGCAGCACCCAGCCCAGCTCTGAGCTCTCCTATGCCCATGCCCCGTCCCCCCCAGGGCCGCCATGCCTCAGCCCTTCCTGGCCATCGCCTGGTGCTGAGGACGCTGCACCCAGATTCTCCCCATCACTATGGCCAACGCATTTGTGCCAGGCTGAGCCTGGGCACTGGGCCTTTCTCCCCTCTTTGGTCTTCCCAATGGCTCCAGGCATCTGGTTTGGATCCAAATCGACCCCAAGGTAGAACTTCAGAAAGGTGACTGACTGCACCGCAGCCGCTCCTGTCAGCAGCATGGCCCAAGGATGAGCTCCCAGCTTAAGGTGTCGGGAGCTGGGCCTGAGGGAGGAGGCAGCGGCCACTGGGCACGACCTGGACGCGCGGGCACTTGTCCTCGCCCCCTCCTCCTGTCTGGCTGCCCGGCAGGGAGCAGCTCCCCTCTGCCAGGCTCTTCAGCCAGTCCTGTGCCACTCTCCTCAAGCCCTGGCGTGGGAATGCTCTTCTGTGGCCCGGAGCTTCTCGAACCCCCTCCTAAATGTGTCTTTCCTCCTTTAGTGTGTACCCGCCGAGAACTCTGTCCCGGCAGTGTGAAGCTGGCTCACACAGAAATAGATGCTGCTCTTTCTAGAGGGGGAAACTGAGCCATAGCAAAGCTAAGCGACTTGCCTGAGCCACGTGAGAAATGGCAGGACCAGGGTTTGAATGCCAAGCTTTAGTTCAGAGCCTGACCTCAGCCCCATGTCCCTGCCACCCTCTCCTCAAGAGCTGACTGAGTACCCAGCCCCACCAGCGGAGGCAGCTCCAATGGTCTGTGCTTTCTAAGCAATTTCTGACTTGCTTGGGTAAACTCCGCTCTTAGCTTTACGGCGGCGCTGGTTTAATTTTGTGCACCCCTGCGTGTGCTGAGTCATGCAGGTTCCCTGGCTGTCCTTCTGTGCATTTCCCAGCACACGGACGCAGCCCACCGCTGTGGCTGCACTCGCCGCGGGAGCGGGGGCTGTGCGCAGTGTGCCCTCGCCCCTTCGCACGCCCGCCCACATCTCTAGACCCTCTCCCCACTCCCTCTCCCCACTACCCTTCTTCCACTTTCCTCTTTTAATCGTAAGTGAAATGGCTCAGACACTCAAGCTTGAATATTACTTGATTTCTCTTACATGAGAAAGCTGAAGAATAAACAACTTAAAGAGCAAAAGAAAAGACAGATAACAGAATTTTCCTTTACCCAAAACTCTAAATTCAGAGATGACCCGGCTCAAGGGAGTCTCAAAAGCCTCTGACAGTGGCCCAAACGCACAACCCTTCCTTGAAACCTGAGACTCGGGAGTAGCCACATGCTCGGGGTAGGAAAGGATGAGGGTTGAGCTGGAAAGAGCTCCGGCCAAAGCCTGGCACTGCCACCTGCCTCGGGTCTGGGCGTGAGTGAGCCAGGACCTGGGTGGTGACTGTCCCTCCCGCTGCATGGGTGCACGGGCTGCAGCAGGATATGGGGGACAGGCAGGGCGGGTGAGCTACAGCCCAAGGCTCCGAGGCCTGGTGAGTGGGGTCCTTCGACAGACGCCCCTGGCCTCCTGCGCGCTGCAGAGAGGAGGACAGGCGAGAGCAAGGAGCTGGGCACAGTCCTCGCCTCAGTGTGACCTCCCTCACCTCACCGCAGAGGCTGCGGTAGAGGGCGCTCCCAGGCCCAGCCCTAACCAGCAAAGCTACCCAGGAGGTCCTGCTCCAAACCTCTAGGATGAAGCCCAACCCCAGGGCGGGGCAGCAAGGCCAGCTGGGATGTGAGCACTGCCCAACTGTCCATGGCTCCCAAGTGTAGTGGCTGATACATTGTGTCAACTTGGCTTCCTGCTAGTGGGAACAGAGGGCCGGCCAGGAGTGACTCAGCAAAAAGAGACCATAAAACGGGGCTGAGGAAGGGGTCCAACTGCCACTTTGTTGGGGAGCTTCAGTCTTCGCATTCAGCCTGGACTTCATCGTCTGGCTTGCAGCGCAGACTCTTCAGCCTCCAGCTTGGATCTTTCGCCATCCGTCACAGACTCTTCAGTCTTCCTTCACAGGCCCAGTAGCCAAGGGACAGAGACTTGCATGGAGCACTGCAGTGAGCTTTAGACCTTGGGACTGAATTCTTCAGTCCAGGGTGTGCGCATGCCCTCTGCACGCTTCCTCATCTGACTCTGTGGCTGACGACTGTAAGCCAATCTTATAATTCCTTATACTTTGTATACTTGGTGTTAATATCCATTCCTTACGTTATCTGTTCTGTTCCTCTAAGTAAAACCCTGACCAACACACCAAGCCTGGGATCACAGCCCAGGCACAGTGCTCCCACTGGTCCTCTGCCTGGTCCTGGCTCCGGCCGTTCAGTGACCTTTCCAGAGCGCAGCCCGCCCCTCCGCATCCTTTTGCCTACTTTCCTCCCCAGAGCACCTCACTGCATCGCCCCCCAGTACCAGCTGCTGTGAGATCCCAGACCCAGCCACAGGAAGACCCTGAAGTCATCCCCGAAAGGGCTGAGGGTCGCTTGGGTTGAGTGCACATGGGGAGAAGGTGAAATTTGAACACACGGTCAGGAAGGGTCCCAGCATTTTCTGGTGGATCTGATGGTTGTCTGAGAAGGAAGCCAAGAATGACCCCTGTCAAGGCCTCGAGTTAACTGAGAAAGCATTTCACTCAGGAGATTTGGGGCCTGTGGCAAAGCCCCCCCTTGTGTGCTAACCATTTTCCAGCCACGTGATAAAGGACAGGGCTCAGTGCCACTGTCCTGGTGCTCCTTGAATGGTTCCCTTACTAGCCATCTGCCCATGCATGGCCTAGAGCCCTGGATTCTAAGCACTGCTCCCTAAGGGTCACTGTGGGCAGGTGCCCACAGGCTCTTCCTGGTCTTGTCATCTCTATGGACACGGGGCTGCCTAGCCTCCAGCTTAAGTGCCTGGTCCACAGCAGGACCAGACTCTCCAGTAGCCTGCAGAGGGAGGGAGGAGCTGGCCTCTGGTCCCGCAGGCATACACTTCTCACCTATGAACCAGGGCTCAGAAATGCAGTAAGACAGCTGGAGGGAGGGGAGCCACGTGGAGCCTGGCAGGAGGACCCAGAGCCACCCCTGTGGACACCAGGCCAGTGCAGCCTTTCCAGGGCTCTTGGGACCCACTAGCCTCACTCTGGCCCCTGGAATTTGGGGGCCCTGCAGGGTCTGCACCAGGGCCCAAGCACCCAAGCCTGACATTTTGTGTCCTGTTTCCAGGGGTCAGCACCAGCTCTGCACAGAGCACCCTCACGTCGAAGCGGCTACCACCTTCCACAGAACTCCTGCCCTGGTAAAGCCTGACTGCAGCCTAGTATGTTGGGGCAAAGAAAGGCTGCTCTCTATTGTACCCTGCGCCCCAGCCTGGCACAGGACTGGGCACCAACAAGCTCCCTGGGGGGTCCCCAGACCACCTCACTGCCTGAGCTGCAGCTGAGGGAAATGGTCAGGACAGAGCCACTGGCCAGGCAGCAGGTAGAGAGTAGGCAGGCTGGGACGGCTTGGAGGCTGTGGCAGGAGAGAGCAGGCCCTGGGTCACTCAGTCCATGCAGTGTCTGGGGCTGGGGAGAGGGTAGGCAGGGCGAGGGTGAGGCAGGCACTCCTTACATGGCTGACTCAGGAGAGCCTGGCGTTCAGAGGCTGCTGACTGCCCACAGGGTCAGGGATGAGTCCCCCAGCCCATCTCATGGGCCCAGCAAAGGGTCCCCATTTGTCACCAAGAGGATCTCCATGCAACTCCACAGGAGAGAGGAGAGTGGCCCCAGAAGAACACTTGTTGGGGTATCTGGCCAGGAGGTGGGGCATGGGTTCCCCAGGGCACCCAATGGGGTGAGGTTTCCTCGGCAGGGAGGCACAGTGCCCACCCCTGGCCATGATGCTTTGGGTGCAAGGTGGAGCCCCCTCCAGTGTGGAAGCCTATGCCAAGCTAGGGCCCAGCCTCTCACCCAAGAAGCATCCCACGTGACCCCAGTTCACCCAAACGAGTGGACCGTCCCACAGCAGCACTTAGGAAAGCCATCTGCACTGGAAGCCCTGGGGACACAGTGACGCTGCGGCTGGAGCTGTTTCAAGGTGACCTCTTGGCTGCCTCCAGAGAGCATTTACCAGGCACGGATTCATCACCATTAAACCACACCTGGCTTCACCCAGGAATAGAATCAGCCGTCTACCGCCAGGACCCAAACCCAGCTCCGTGTAGAATGAGCGTTCCTATTTTTTATAAAAGTTCTGCAACTTTATGGTGGAACTGTTTTTTTTTGTTTTGTTTTGTTTACAGGAGGTTTTATTCTTTTTTTGGTGCCGAGGACTGAACCCAGGGCTTCCAGCTTGCTAGGCAAGCATTCTACCGCTGAGCCAAATCCCCAGCCCCTGCAACTTTACATTTAAGGTTTTTTTTTTTGGTCTTTTTGAGACAGGGTCTCCCCTATGCAGTTCAGGCTGGCTTTGAGCTCACTTTTGTAGCCCAGGATGGTCTCGAACTCACATCGAGACTCCTGCCTCAGCCTCCCAAGTGCTGGGATTACAGGCATGCGCCACCACGCCCGGCACATTTAAGTTTATGGTCCATTTTGGACATTTTTGTAAAAGGTAAGGTACTGAGGTTAAGGGCATACATTTTGGTGTCAGTGCTGTTTGTTAGAAAGGCCCAATCTTTCACTGGTTATCTTCGTCTCCTTGTAAAACATCACATCAGGTGTCTCTGTGTAGCTCCAGCCGGCGTCCTCTGCTCGGCTCTGCTCTGCTCGGCTTCCACACTTGCCTTGCTGTGTGAATTGGCCTACACCTAGGTGGGTCAGCTTTCCTGAGTGACTGACTCCGTACAGCTGTTTTTCCCACCTTGGGGGCGGGGCATCCGCAGCTGGAGGCACTCGCAGGTCTACCCTCACGCTTCTCTGGGGTCTCCTTGCGGGACCGACCCAATCGCACTCTTCCTTAGCCTGCACGTCACCTGGGGTATAAATCAGCCCGCCCCTTGCTCTGCCGTCTCCACGCCTTTCAAGAATCGCTGCACGCTGGTGGGCGGCGAAACGGCACCTGTGAGTACTGCTGAACTGCGGGCTGCGGCTTCGGACTTTCACTAGCGGGCAGAGGGTTAATTGCAGGATTTCTGTGCATGCTCTTTGTTGAATCCCTCTTCCCAGTTTTCTTTGCGCTTTTATTTTTTAAATCATAAGTGGAGCCAGGCGTGGTGGCGCACGCCTGTAATCCCAGCACTTGGGAGGCTGAGGCAGGAGGATCGGTGCGAGTTCGAGACCAGCCTGGGCTACAAAAGTGAGCTCAAGGCCAGCCTCAACTGCATACTGAGACCCTGTCTCAAAAAGACAAAAAAAAAAAAAAAAAAAAATCATAAGTGGGTGTTGAGGGTCAGCCCGATAGCTCAGCAGACTAAAACGCCTGCTTAGGCAGAGCGCAGCAACCAGGGTTCGATCCCTGGTGTGCCATGCGAGCCCCGCCCACAGGGCACGCTGAGACATCGGTTGAGACTGGGCATGGTGGCGCGTGCCCGCAATCTCAGCGCTTGGGAGCTGAAAACAGGAGGGTCGCTATGAGTCTGATCTGTGTAGTGAGACCCTATACACCCTACCCTAAATACAGAAGAAGAAGAAAAAAGTGGATGTTGAATTTTGTCAAATGCTTTTCTGTACTCATTGATTACATGGTTTTCACCTTTAGATAGCAATGCATTTCTCTGATTGGCTCAAATATTAAATCACTACTGCATTGTGAGAACAAAATCCACTCCTTTCTTTTTTTTTTTTTTTTTTAATGTATTTGGTACAGGGTCTCACTATGTAGCTTGAACTTGTAGTGATCATCCTGTTTTCAGCCTCCCCAGCACTGGGATTACAGGCGTGCACACCCGGACTATGGCCAGCTCTGTGCACCCAGGGGTGGGGCTGGTGCAGCATGTGGTGCTGGAGGCAAGATCCCTGGTCCCTGTGCTTGCCTAAGCAGGCACCTAGTCCACGGAGCTATCTAGCCAGCCCAGCACCTCTTAATATAGAGGGCTTTTTCACCTATTAAAAACTTCTATTTTGTTCAGGGTTGTTGTATCTACACTCGCCAGGTGCATTGATGTGTGTGTGCTTGGTAATGTCTTACTTCAGTATCAGGACAACACTAGTTTCATGACATAAATAGCCAAGCGTCTCTTCTCCTGTCCAGAAGGAATCAGTGTAAAGTTAGCTCAGCCATGTGGCAGGGGCCTGCGGTGGCAACAGCTGGGCCTGGGCACTCTCTCAGCGTGTGTGCAGTATGGATGTGCATCCTTGCTCACGCAGGGCTGGGCCCTCAGCTTGTGTCTCCGCTGTGTAGAGGTGACCCTCTGGCCCTCGCCTCAGCAGCCTTGTGCGACTCGGGCCCCGTAGGATGCCTTGGGGCCTGGCGCCACACTCTGACGTGAATCATCTGTGTCTCCTCGATTTCCTCTCTGGCTAGCTCTGCTAGAGGTTCCAGGCTCACCGCTTGGCTTCCTCTATGCACTCTGCTATTGCTTGTTCTGAATTTCACTGGCTTCTGCCCTTAGGGTTGTTCTTCCTTTGCTGCTTGCTCCGGGGACCCTATGCGCTTCTCCTGGGTCACGGTGGGCAGGTGCCTTTCCACTTCCTCCCTGCCAACTTTGTGCTGCGAGTTCCGGCCTCAGCCTTACTTCCATGTCCTGCAGTGCGAGCTGCGTATTGTCCCTGTCGTGCCTTTCCACATGCTCTTTATTTCCTGAGGCTTCCTCTGCAACTCACGCATTCTGCTCAGTTTCCAAGTACCTGGAGATTTTTTGGTGGTCTTCCTGTTGCTGCTGTCTGGTGTGATTTCATTGTAATGGGAACGCACTGTGTGTGAGGCCTGTTCTTGTTGACGTCTGTTGTAATGACCCAGGATGTGACTGATCTGTCTTGGCCTGTCCCGTGCGCAATCCGCTATTCAGAGGAAGTATTCTGTAAACATCTGTCGGACCTGTTGGTTGGCTGAGTTTGCATCTATTAGTGTCTTCTCTCGTTCTGTCAAGATTTTCCTGGTTCTTAGCATGCTGAGTCATTTTCTAGTGAAACCTGCGTGCTTTTGTAGAGTGGATCCTGGTTCTTATTCAAGCGCTGTTTTCAGCTATCTTGGGGGGAAGAGGCCTTGTCATTGGTGGGAATGGAAGTCCCAGCTGCCTCCTCCGCTTGGCGTGCCACCTCCCTGGGGAGAGCCCCATGTTCCAGCCATGGCAGGGTGAGCTCCAGGATGCCCCGATGGCTTTGCCAGTGGGAGCAAGGCGGCCTGAGTCCGCAATGTCTGGTTAAAGCAAAGCAGCTAAATTATTGCCCAAAACCTCCCCGTCTTCCTGCTAGTCTGCAGGTCTCCTGCTCCTCTGGCTAAAGAGGTCGGGCTTTTGCTGGGGCTTTTCTTGTCTGTGGCCTTGGGATTTCTGAGTCGCTAAGCCTCATGGGCATGAGGAAAGGAGAAAACAAAATCTCTGCGGTGTATCCTCCCTGGGCCCCTGGGCCCCTGGGCCCCTGGCCCCAGCTGGCCTGCCCTCTTTCTCCACTGCCATGGTCCTCTTATGCGTCTATCACACTCGATGTCTGCAATTTCTAAGTGTGCTTAGCGGAAGAATAAAAGAATTTCCACTCCATCCTCATGGAAGTTCAACAGAAAACTCTGTGTTCATTTTCTTTTTGTCTTTTTTTGCTGGCCATTTTGAAAAACTTGAGAATTTTCTAGATATCCAATCCTACCTTTTAAACTTAGTGTTATAATGTAAATAGTATTTTAATGGCTGAAGTATTTACTGGCACGTTGCTATCAAGTAATTTCCAGGCCATTTTCTTCCTAACCACTTGGGTTTTTTCCAGAGTTCTATTGTGTGGTCCCTTTAACCCGTCTCTTATTACACATGGCACATTGCCAAGGGTCTACTGATGTCAGCACAACCGCAACGCACATCCTTTTGTGTTCATTTTTTATTTCTTTACTTGGAAGTTAGCTTTCAATATCATTCTTAGGATGGAGTTGTTGAGTTGAAAGTTTAGAATGCTACACACTTTAGAGGACAGTTTGGGGTACGGCTGCAAGACACATGGGTGGAGACCTGCCAACAGCGCCGGGCCAGAGGGCTCCGATGCCTTTGTACACTTCCCATTTGAGGCCAAGAGCACCGTAGACCTCACTTCACCAGTGTGGCTTTCGGGGTCCTCTATCAGCCTCGAGTCCATCATCATCTACTAGTGTTTATGTCCTCAAGCGTCACCTCCCCAGAGCAATCAGCAAGTCCCTGCATCCCTCGTGCCACATTTCTGAGCTTCCGGGTAGGGACTCAGCCCTGAACTCCTTCACAGACCTGCTGTGTGCTGTGCTTTATAACCTCCGTAAGTCACGAGGAAATTGGGGCTACACCCCGCTATTCACGTCAGCAGCCTCTAGCCCAGTGTGCTATCTAATTTTGAATTAGTATTAAAAATTCAAGTTCTTGGGGCCAGGGAAATAGCTCAGTAGAATAAGCGCTGCCTGGCAAGTGCAAGGGCCTGAGTTCAATCTCCAGTCCTGGAGAAAAAATAAAAATAAAAATAAAAATTCAAGTTCTCACTCCCTCCACCAGTGCTCAGGGGCCATGGTGTCTGAACAGAGAGGCTAGAAATTTTCTGCTATGGCAGAACTTCTGTTGGGCCACACCAGGACTTGGTGTCACCCCGACTCCTGCTTCAGGATCATCATTCTAAGGCTGACATGGGACACCCACCTGCAGAGACTGAGGGCACTACTGCTACGACGACCCGGCCTGGTGCCAGGCACTGGGCTGAACACCCTGTTTTGGAACAGCCCCATGGGCAGGCTCAACTTCATGCACAGCCAGGATTTCTGATGGCAAAAATGCTCTCCCATGCACTGCGAGCAACTGGGTTGGAAGAGAGCTTCAGGACACTGCTGGGCTGGAGGATAAGGCCTCACACCTGTGCCTGTGCCCTGGGTGTGCCGGCAGAGATGGGGGCTGAGTGAGCAGCACCGAGTCTTGGCCTTCACCACCTCTTTTTTTTTTTTTTTTTTTTTAATTGTTTTTTTATTCTAGTTTCAGATCCTTTGTTTATTCACTCATTTTTATGGCTGGCTCAGCCCGCCCTGAAGGGCAGGGCTGGCACAGCATGTGGTGCCGGGGATCGAACTGTGGTCCCTGAAGCCACCCAAGCTTTCCCAAGCAGGCGCTTTAGACCACTGAGCCATCCCGCCGGGCCCCACCACCTCTTATGGCAGGGTTATGTTCCCGACTGGCAGGAAGGCAAAGGCCAAGGTCCCAGGCCCAAGGTCACAGCCAGTGGTTTCTCTGGCCTGCACTGATCAGGCCTTGGGACAGTCCTAGGAGCAGGGAATCATGCCTGTGGAAACCAAAGCAGGACAGTGGGGGCATTCTGCAAACACAGTGCAGAGTCCCTTGGGCTCTTCCCAGATGTCCCCCACTGTATTGGTCAGGGTTTTACTTAGAGGAACAGAATAGATATTATATAAGGAATGGATATTAACACCAAATATACAATTGATAAGGAAATATAAGATTGGTTTACAGTAGTCAGCCATAGCATCAGATGAGAAGGCATGCAGAGGGTGTCTGCATGCTCTGGATTTGAAGAATTCAATCCCGAGGTCTGGACTTCACTGCAGCACTCCGTGTAAGTCTCTATCCATTGGTTGATGGGTCTGCGCTGGAAGACTGAAGTGTCTGTAATGGATGCTGAAGAGTCTGCGGTGGATGGTGATAGGTCCAAGCTGGAGGCTGAAGAGTCTGCGCTGCAAGCCAGACGATGAAGTCCACGCTGAATGCAAAGACTGAACCTTCTCCAATGAAGTGAAGTCTTGACTCCTTCCTCAGCCCCTTAGAAAGTCTCTTTGCGCTCAGTCTGTCATGGGCCCGATGTGCCCTAGGGCGGAACCAATCATACCCCAGGATGGGCCCTTGATCCCACTCTAGGGAGAAAGCCAATCGTATCTTAGGCGGGCCCTGGACACGCTCCAGAGAGGAACCAACTGTACCCCAGGGCGGGGCTCCCACCAACAGGGAACCGGGCTGTTGAGTCATCCAGCCAAGCTGACACAATGTATCAACCACTACAATCTACCCCTTGTCAACTTGGCATATTTAAACCAGTCTCTGAATACAGAGGCATGCATGTAGTTACGCCTAACATTGTTATTACTATCCCGAGTACAAGCAGGAATGCGCTAATACCCTTACCCAAATAGAGGATAAGTTTTCTTTGCTTATGTGTAGTTCACTTGAGCCTTTTACAGCTGGTAATTGTCAGTTGTACATTACTTTTATACCTCATGTACACTTTTCTGCTGGATGGTTAAGACCAAGTTAAAGCCAGACCTGTATAAATGTAATTTTGTTATCTGACAAGGTCTGCCCAATCTCAGGATTTATGATGGAACCAGGTGTATATAGCACCTTGTAGCTCTTCTGTCAGTGCCAACCATCTGGATGAATCACGGCCACTGCTTGACCAGTTTGCTCTCTCTGAGACCCTGAGAGATTATTTCTCTCTAGGTGACTCTCCTTAGGCACACTGTACGTCATCCACCACTATCCTCAGTGGCTCCATGATCTTCTTGTCACAGCAGAGGTTCTCTTACATCCGGACTACACCGCTGAGTCATCCAGCCAAGCTGACACAATGTATCAACCACTCCACCCCCGCTAAGGCTATAGCCAAGGCTGGGGACAGATCAGCTCCAGGGCCTGGGCCAGCAGCAACGCTGAGAGTGACGCCGCCCCCTCTGCAGGACCTCCCTGGCTACACCACCAGTCCCTCCTCTTAGAGCACTCCTCACACACCTTGTGCCATCTGCTTCTGGGAAGTGCAGGACACGGGAGTGGCACCTCTGTGCTGGGGCAGCAGCGTCTCCACTCAGTGTCCCTGCTCCCTGTGGATGGTCACTGAAGGCCCCAGCCTGGGACATTCCCCGAAGCACAGAGCATATCACTGTGGATAAAACAGATTTGAATAGAAAAGGGTTAAATTTTGAATTCCAGACCGGGCGTAGGGACGCACGCCTGTGATCCCAGCACTTGGGAGGCTGAGGCAGGAGGATCAGTGTACGTTGGAGACCAGCCTGGGCTACAAAAGTGAGCTCAAGGAAGTGAAGTGGCCCCTCCGGGCACCCGAGGCGGCAGAAACGGAGGCGGAAGGGGCGCTGCAGCTACGACGTCGCCGACCCGGGAGGCCGAGGCCGCTGAGTGCCGAGGCGACGTGCCCGCGCCGACGCCGGATTCCCAGACGGGCAGGATGGATCATCACCAGCCCGGGACCGGCCGCTACCAGGTGCTTCACAATGAAGAGGACAATTCAGAATCACCTGCTGTAGAACAGCCATCCACTTCAAACTCGACACCGCAGGTTGTGCATTCTGCTTCTTCAGCACCAGCACTTGAGGCTGATACTTCTCCTCCACCTTACAGTAGTATTACCGTGGAAGTACCTACAACTTCAGATACAGAAGTTTATAGTGAGTTTTACCCAGTGCCACCTCCCTACAGTGTTGCTACTTCTCTTCCTACGTACGATGAGGCTGAGAAGGCTAAAGCTGCTGCCATGGCTGCTGCAGCAGCAGAAACATCTCAGAGAAATCAGGAGGAAGAGTGTCCACCGAGAG
>PVJA010019077.1:10070-38986 GCA_004027025.1 Myocastor coypus
AAAAAAAAAAAAAAAAAAAAAAAAAAAAGAAGTAATTTTTTACAAGATAATATTGTAGGAGATACACAGTTTATACATAATATATTTTTCAGGTCAAGTATCCCTTATCCAAAATACTTGAGACCTGAAAATGTTTTGGATTTTGAATTTTGGAATCTTTACACATTTTGGGGATGAGATCAAAGTTTGTCTCAGTTATTCTCTCATTGCTGGAACAAATACCTGACACCCCAAAGCAAGGAAGGAAGGAAGGAAGGAAGGAAGGAAGGAAGGAAGGAAGGAAAAGAGGAAGGAAAAGTTTATTTAGCTTACAGTTATTGGAGGTTTCAGTCCATACATGGCTGGTTCCAAGGCGCACTGGCACATGGCAGAGAACAGCAGTTCATGGCAGTTGAGCAGCAACAATGGCAACAGAGAAAGAATCTGTCTCTGTCTCTCTTATATTACATTCAGTCTGTCTGCCTCAGACAGGGTGTAGCACTCCCACTGATAATCCTAGTAGTACTCACCCATAATCCCATCCTTGGATTACCCATAACCCCAGTGGATCATAAGTTAATCTCAAACTCTAGAAGTCCCTACCCCATGACTGTATGAGGCTTTGGAGGGACAACCAGACACAAACCATAATGAAGTCTAACCAGAATTCATTGATATTTCATATATGCTTTGCATACCTAGCCTAAGATAGTTTTTGTACAATAGAGGACAAGTAGTCCTTATCTGAAAATCTGATATTCTGAATTATCAGGTCCAAAATTTGAGACATGAGTGTTATCATGACACTAAACATTTTGGATTTTGGTTTTTTTTTTTTTTGCAGGACCGGGGTTGAAACTCACAACCTCGCACTTGTCAGGCAGGCACTTGTGCCACAGAGCTATCTCCCCAGGCCCTTTTGGATCATTCTTGACACTCAGAAGTTTCAGATTTGGGAGTGATCTGGATTTCAGGTTTTTAGATTAAGCATGATCTACTGATAAATCTATGCACACATTCCAAACTCCAAATACCTCTGGTTCCAAGCATTTCTTTTGTTTTTTTAAATTTTTTGAGATAGTCTTAGTATGTGAGACTAGAGTAGCTTAGTAGCCCAGATAGCCTGGAATTTATGATATTCCTGTTTCAGCTTTGTAAACATTTCTTTCTTTCTTTCTTTTTTTTTTTTTTTTTTTTTTTTTTTTTTTTTTTTTTTTTTTTTTTTTTTTTTTTTTTTTTTCATATTTCTGATAAGAGGTAAGTGCCTATATTTTTAGTATATATACATCTTGATTGAGACCTGTCACATGAGGTCTAATGTGGAATTTTCCACTTGGGTTGTCTCAGGGCTCAAACATGATTTATAGCATCTCAAATTTCAGACATTTAAAATAGTGATATATAAGGCTGTGGAGATAGCTCATTGGTCTAAGTGCTTGCCTGGGCAAGTGCAAGGACCTGGGTTCCATCCCCCATAGCACATGCTGTGCAGGCCCTACCCCAGGCACAACAAGCCAGCCACCAAGACCAGGTGTGATGGCACATGACTGTAATCCCAGCACTGGGAAGGCTGAAACAGGAGGATCAGTACAAGTCTGAGCTGCACAGTGAGACCCTTCAAATTATGGTGATATAATTTGAAGACAGTCTCAGACTAATTTAGGACCGAAAAATGTTGATAGGAATTACCCATGCATCTGTAATTAAAGGCTCTATAATGTTTGATTTTATCATTCTGTTGGAATATGGTAGTCACATTAATAAGTAAATGAGGGCCTGAGATGTAGCTCAGTGGCACAGAGCCTACTTGACAAATATGAAGCCCTGAGTTAAATTACCACTATAAATACATGATAAATAAGTTTGGTAAAATTGACTAGTATTAACTACTAAAAGCACTTGTGTTATATGAAATTAGGAGTTAACTTTTCTTTGTGTGTGGCTGGTTCAGCCTGCCCTAGGGCCAGGGCTGGTGTGTCACGTGGTGCTGGAGTTCAAGGAGGAAACAGCAGTCTCTGCGCTTGCCTAAGTTTGCCTAAGCAGGTGCATTACACTGCTGAGCTATCTTGCAGGCCCCAGGAATTAACTTCCTGATAAGAGCATTTTAGCAGATAATTTCCGCTACATCTTAGGCCATTCCTGTAATGAAAAGGGTTATATTTATAGCTAGACA
The DNA here is from genome assembly GCA_004027025.1 of Myocastor coypus. Classification (NCBI taxonomy): domain Eukaryota; kingdom Metazoa; phylum Chordata; class Mammalia; order Rodentia; family Myocastoridae; genus Myocastor; species Myocastor coypus. The sequence continues at coordinate 12,223 of PVJA010019077.1, forward strand.
CTGGACTTTTTTTAGCGTTATGTAAAAGGCCTATTAGGCCTAAATATATGTTATAATTTTCTATTCTAATTTAAGCTGAATTTCTGTTGGAATTTAAGTTATTTTCATATTGAATTTGTTTTTGATTGGTCAGCAAATTGAGAATTTTGTTAATGAGAAGACTTCCATTTCTTTCACAGATGAGTGCCAAACCAAATATGGAAATGCTAATGCTTGGAGATACTGTACCAAAGTTTTTGACATGCTCACAGTGGCAGCTGTAAGTTTTTATGTATCTTAAAACTTTTAGGGGCCTGGCGGGATGGCTCAGTGGTCTAAAGTGCCTGCTTGGGAAAGCTTGGGCGGCTTCAGGGACCACGGTTTGATCCCCGGCACCACATGCTGCACCAGCCCTACCCTCGGGGTGGGCTGCGCCAGCCATAAAAAATGAGTGAATAAACAAACAAAGGTTCTGAAACAAGAAAAAAATAAAAAAATAAAAATTTTAAAAATTCTTAAAAAAAAAAACTTTTAAATATTTTTCTGGGCCAGGGAGATAGCTCAGTGGAATAAGTGCTTGCCCAGCAAGCATAAGGCTCTGAGTTCAATCCCTGGTACCACAAAAAAAAAAAAAAAAAAATTCTGCCTATAACACAGTATCCTTTTACCTACCTGTTATCTCAGTTGCTATCTTTAGTATTCATTAGTGAATTTAGAAATGGCTGAGTTTGTTATTATGCATTCAGTTTTTATTATGCTTCTTTTGCTAGTTAATAGATGAGCAGATTTTGTGTGTTCACGGTGGTTTATCACCTGATATCAAAACACTGGATCAAATTCGAACCATTGAACGGAACCAAGAAATTCCTCATAAAGGAGCATTTTGTGACCTGGTCTGGTCAGATCCTGAAGATGTGGATACTTGGGCAATCAGTCCTCGAGGAGCGGGTTGGCTTTTTGGAGCAAAAGTCACAAATGAGGTAAGCTAACGTTTTGGGGAAGGTAGTTTATTAGTTGGTAATAGACATATGTTGATGGCCTCACATAATAGACTTTTAGTGTAGTTTACTTAGACCATAGAGGTTATAGGCCACAAATTTCTAGTTTGTTTATGCCTATCTTTAATGGTTAAATGAGATCATATAGTAAAAACCATAATGTAGCATTGACTTAGTATTTGAATAAAGTAATAGACAAATAACAAGAAACTGGGCTGGGGGTATAGCTCAGTGGTAGGGCATTTGCCTACTATACATAATGCCCTAGCTTTAATTTCTCACAAAAAAAAAAAAAAAAAAGTCCAGGTATGGTGGCACATGGCTATAATCTTAGCACTCTGGAAGGCTAAGGCCAAGAATCACAACTTTAAACCCAGGCTGGGCAACTTAACCAGATCCTGTCTCAAAGAAAAGCAGAAAAACATTCAGGGTATAGCTGAGTACAAAGGCCCTGAGTTTAATTTTTATTACCTCAAAAAAATAAAACACAGGGCTGGGGAGATAGCTCCGAGGCACAAGTGCCTGCTGGGCAAGTGCAAGGTCGTGAGTTCGAACCCTGGTCCCACAAAAAAAAAAAAAAACAAAAAAAAACACAGTTTTAGGCCCAGGGATTTGGCTCAGTGGCACAGCACCTACCCCTGGCTATTGTGAGGTCCTGAGTTTGGTTCCTGGCATCCAAAAAATAAAATAAAATAAAATTTTGAGAGAAAGTCTTAAGTTGTCCAGGTTGGCCTCAAATTTAAGATCCTCCTACCTAATCGTCAAGTAGTTGGAAATTACAGGTGTATATGCCACAGTGGGCTAGATTAGGTAACTTTTGAAGTTCAGCTATGTTGAATTAAACATACTTACTGAGTTTTAGTAATAGTGGTAGAGCACCTTCCTAGCCTGCACAAAGCCCTTGGTTTGATCAGCAGCGTCATAAAACAGCAAAACAAAAACAAGTCTACAGGCACACAAGGCCAACATTATATTGAGAAATGCTCCAGCATAAGGAAATCAGACAGACTAGCCTCTGGTCCCATTGGTGTAACTCTGATCAGTTATTTATTCAGTCAGAAGGGTATTATCCTGAAGTTGCAAAAGGACAGTAAGTCTCTTTTAGGATTGCTGTAGGGTCGGAAATTTGGCTCAGTGGTAGAGCTCATGCCTTGTATGCACAAAGCCCTAGCACCACAAAAATAAAACAAAAACAATTACAACAACAGAATTATTGTAAGAACCATATATAATATGTCCTCAATAAGTTATATTGGTAATTTGAGCAACAAATTTGATGTTAGCAATGGGTGATATAATAACCATTGTTTTCCTTTTTCTTTTTTTTTGAAATTCTGTACCATTTATATTATTTTGTGTTGTTTTGTCTTTGTTCTTGTTGGGTTTTTTTCTTAAATAGTAAGTTATATTTAAAAAAGGGTAAGTTATATTAATAGCAATATCTTTATTAATCCATAAAAAAGTGTTTAATATCTGATAATGCTTTTGCAATAGTTTTCTCCTAAAAACATTTGTAGCTTTCCACCCTTCTGCTTTCCTTCATCCTTTCTTCCCTTTTCTGCTTTCTCTTTCATTTTAGTTTAGTTTTTTGTTGTTGTTTTATTTTGCTGTACTGGGGATTGAACTCAGGACCTTCAAGCACTTATGTGCTATCTCCCTGGCCCATTGTTTGTTTGTTTGTTTATTTATTTTAGACAGGATCTCACTATGTAGTCCAGGTTGGCCTTGAACTAACTTATAATCATGTTGTCTCAGCCTCCTCAGTGCTGCTAACAGACATGTGCCACTGCTCCTACTCTCTCAATTTTGAATTTTTATTTTTTTCTTGTTTCAGAACTTTGTTTGTTTTTATGGCCAGCTCAGCCTGCCCTGAGGGCAGGGCTGGCACAGCATGTGGTGCCAGGGATCAACCCGTGGTCCCTGCAGCTGCCTGCAGGCACTTTAGACCACTGAGCCATCCTGCCGGGCCGTACTCTCTCAATTTTGAGATGAGGTTTTTCTATGTTGCCACAGTTGGTCTCAAACCAGTGTTCCTGTCTCAGCCTTCTAAATAGCTGAGACTAGGCCTATGATACAGCTCTAGTTCAGAAAATTCTAATTATATAGCTGAACAATTTTTTGTTGTTGTTTTTTGTCCTTTTAAATTTTTTTGAGACAGTCTGGCCCAATTGTCCAGACTGGTAGTTGTCCTGCATCAGCCTCCCAAAGTACTGAAATTACAGGTATATACCTGTAATATGTGGCAATACAATGTCTTTCCTCTCTCTCTCTTCTCTCTTTCTCTCTCTGTCTCTTTCTTTCTTTTTGAGAAAGGATCTCACTATATAGCTCAAACTGGCTTTGGACTGACTATAGCCCAGGCTGTGATGGTGATTCTGCTACCTCAGCCTCCTGAGTGACTAGGTTACTGGCATGTGCCACCATGCCCAGCTGTATACAGTATAATTTCTGTAGCTCTAATTGACTTAGCATAAAGCAAATCTGTTTGCCAGACTTCTTGAAATTATTGAGATAATTATATAATAGATTCTAAAGTCATGAGAAATTTAGTAGTAGCAGAATTTTGTATTTTATTTAAATGATTTTTACATATGTATATTATGTAAAAATTTGCTGAATACTTACAAAGCCTTTCTAAATTGCAGTTTGTTCATATCAACAATTTAAAACTCATCTGCAGAGCACATCAGCTTGTGCATGAAGGCTATAAGTTTATGTTTGACGAGAAGCTGGTCACTGTGTGGTCTGCTCCTAACTACTGCTATCGTTGTGGAAATATCGCTTCCATCATGGTCTTCAAAGATGTGAATACAAGAGAACCAAAGTTATTCCGGGCAGTTCCAGATTCAGAACGTGTTATTCCTCCCAGAACAACGACACCGTATTTCCTTTGAGGCCTTCACTTACTCTGATGACCCATTTTTCTGCCCTCTTATCCCAACTTTCTTGTACCCTCTACGATATACTTTTTATTGAGCACTTTGCTGCTGAAATGCTGCCTCTTGCCTTTTTTAAAAAATTTTAAATTATCTAAATTTATTGTTTGTCATGGTGTCTATAGCAATGTTTTTCTATCAGTTTCCTCCCCACCCATCCCTACCTTGGACTCATTTGAGAAGACTTGAGAAATGTCTTAATACTCACAGTGCTGCATGTAGCTCCTGCTTATTATTTACTGGTCTGGGGAAACGATGTGTTTCCTTTTTTAAAAAAGCCAATTGACAGTTACACTGAAATATTCTTCCTTTTGTATCATTCAGCCTTTTGTTTTAGTTTGGTAAGTTTTAAGAAATTTCAGCAGCAAAGTTGTTATTCAGTGGGCACGATGGACTAGAGATGCCTCAAGTTATGTACCTGTCCCAGCTGTAAACTTCATTGTCCTTTGTTGGATGATATTTTAAAAGGATATAAAATAAATTGGTCTAAAGGGCTGCCCTCCTTGTTGTGTTTTTAAATTTAGTTAAAAACTGCTACAGCTTATGACTTTGTACATTATGAAAATTGTATTGATCTTTTTCAGATTCCTTGTATTTTTTAATAAAATAATCTTGGAAACCAGATAGGTTAAGTGTTAGAACTTTTAAACAGCTTACATTGTTATCTTAAAGTTACTCTTTTTTCTTTTTTTCCTAATCAATTCTTGACTTTTTAGTTGAGTTTAAAACCTCAGTTGGAATCCAGTAATGTTTATTTTTTAAAAAACCACTAAACTGTGCCTAAAGAACATAACTGCCATAATAATGTTTTGGTTTATATCCTCTGTAGTAATAGAAAAAGAAAACATTTAAGACTTATAATGCTAATGTGTTCATTTGATACCAGTTAAGTAGAATGTGATTGATCCAGTTTATAATCTATCATGAATATCATTAAGTAAAAATATATGTACTTTTCAATAGGCGTTCTTTTTTTTGCCGTAACACTTGACCTTAACTTTTAGAAAATGTTCATTTTTTTAGCTGCAACTGGAAAGGTTGAAAAGCCAGGACTTGTATTTGTGAACTGTAATCTGAAGCAGATTATTTAAAGAGTAGAAAGAAACAGACTTCATTTTTTGTATAAGTCTGTGATACCCTATTTTGGTTTTGTGTAATTTGAATATCCAAAGGGTTGTGATGATCAGTTCTTGATATGCAATTGTCCATTTAATAAGGACTAATGTTCCATTATCTCTTATGACAGTTGTCATAAGTGATGTTGGAATGTATCACTTTGTAAAATAGTTGGTAACCCTTTACTAGTATAATTTTTGTCATCCCAGGAAATCCATGTGAAGTCAGCCGATTAATAAAGCACTTTAGCATCTGTTCAGGTAGTTTTTGAAAACCAACGTTTCCCCTTCAGGATAAAAACTTCCAGGTTACCTAAAAATGCAATAAAAATCTTTGTCTAAGCTTCTTGGCACATAATTTTTCATCAGGGTTTTCTTTTACTCAATGAGCACAATACTGTTTTGATTTTATTTTCCTCCAACCACTTGGCTCCTTGTACAGTTTTTAATTGTATAGCTATGTGAAAGAAGCAGCTGAGATATTTGCTGCACACACTTGAACTGATGTTGGGTCTGTAGCTCTGTGTTGCCACACTGACCCCAGGGGAATTCAGGGGGAAAAGTATTTTTATCATACAGGGATATGTAGCTATGTGTCTTACTAATTGTGAAACACTGGAAATTAATGATGCAGACAACTTGGTGTGGTCTTGGAACAGCTATCTGCAGTGTTTGTGTTTCTGTTACCATAGATTGTATTTAAGTGCTTGCCCATCACTACTTTTGAGTTGTACCAATAAATCAGTGACCCTCAGGCCTCTCTTTCCATTTGATACTCCTTTGCTTAGGTTTATGTGGTGTGTTCATTTTCCCCATAATGTGACCTTTTTTTTTTTTTAAAAGTCATAGCATTTGTTTGTCACTAACTGGGCACGTGCCAATAATATTCTGTCCAATTCTTAACTGCCATCTCTGTTTTGTTTGATTTCTGTCCAACTGAATAATGGCTTTTTGCATGGAAAGAAAATAGTTTTTACTATTAAGACATGTAAAGGGAATATAGAATGAATGTATTGGACTTTGTAAGCCTAAAAAGAATATTTGGATCCTTCTTACTAGTAAGGGCTATGTATTATATAGCGTTATCATGTGGTGGGAGATACTTGCAAGTCCAGTTTTTAGGCAGCAGGATCTGATACTCGCTGTATTTAGGCCGAATGCAAATTTCTTTATGTTGTATTAATAAGGGTAAGAATTATTTTATTTGCCTATGATATACTTGGTTTCTAATAAAGTGACCTAGGCTCTAGTGAGGACTGTCTACATTGAATTGCCATTTACTCCTTTCCTTACTTGGCTGAATTGCTCGTGGCTAGCTTTTTATAGGTTACCATTCCGCCTTGACAAATCCCCTTTAAATGTGGTCATTGGGTATGATCCTGCTGAGCCTGAATCAAGAGTTCATCTAATATGCAACTTGCACCAATCAGTTCCTATGCCGTCTGGATGTCTAGAACTGTTGGAAGATTTTGACGTTTTTCTTTTGGAATAAGTTTCAAAGTATTGTTCATCGCACTGAGATGTGTTTGTTTTTTGCTTTGTAAACCCAGCTCCAGGCTTTGGAAAATGCCTATATTGTGAAAGTAAATCAGGACTCTCTCTGAGCTTCTAGCATTGTTAGAAATAGATTTGCTTTCTGTCAGCTTCCAGAAAATTGTCAAAGAGATTTAACAGCAAGAATCCAGATTTTTAAATGTAATTGTTTTTTAAATGCTAATGTTTGTAAAGCACCTTCAGTTCTTTGGATGAAAGGTGCTATATTTCCTCTGTAAATTAATAAAAAGATTATAGGAAGTTTGTTAATAATTTCATCTAATGCATAGTCTGTAGTATATCCTGACAAGAAGTTAGCATTTTATATAATGAAGATTAAAAAATGCTTATTCCTCATGTGGTTGCTTGACTGGTAAACAGAAGTGATATATTTTTGTTCTGCATTTGACTCTAGGCTGAGCGTTCCAGTTCCTTAAGAGCAATGGTTACTGACCTGGGTCCAGCGCTCAGAGCCCTGCTTCGTGAGATCATCACAACTCCTTGAATTGTGTATGTACAGTGTGCAGTAATGCTGATGAGTCATACAGTAATAAAAAGAACCAAAAAGAAACATTTGAGAAGTTGCCTAATATGATAGAAACACATTAGAGTCCCTGTTTCCCTCTTTATTTTTTATTTCCATGTTAATTGATGAGTATGTGCCTTTTTCCCCTCATAACAGGAAATGTACTTGGCTTATATTACCCATATTCTCTTCAGAAATGCATAAAACTATAGATTTCTCCGGTCTGTGTCAGCAACAACAAAAATTATTACCTTGTGTGTATTTTGCTCCCTGGCACTCACTGAGGTTCTCAGAACCTTGATTTTGTGTGTAAATGACAGTGGGTAGCGTAGCATGTGCCTATCATCCCCGGTACCTGGGCAGTTTGGCAAGGCTCTATCTGAAAAAAAAAAAGCAACTTTGCATTTAATCCCCAGTGTCTGTCTCCCACCTCCAAAGGCAACAGAGTCAGGTAGTGGCATATGCCTATCATCCCAGTGCTTGGGGAGTCTCAATGACATTTGAACAAGCAATCCAGTAAGCCCTGCCCCCACCACCCAAAAGAGTAACATCTTGCTTTAAAAAAAAGTAATTGGAGGGGCCCGGTGGGATGGCGCCTGCTTGAGAAAGCTTGGGCAGCTTCAGGGACTGTGGTTCGATCTCCGGCACCACATGCGCCAGCCCTGCCCTCAGGGCGGGCTGAGCCGGCCATAAAAAACGAGTGAATAAACAAAGGTTCTGAAACAAGAAATAAATAATTTTTTTAAAAAAAGTAATTGGAGGGGCCTGGTGGGATGGCTCAGAGGTCTAAAGCGCCTGCTTGGGAAAGCTTGGGCGGCTTCAGGGACCGCGGTTCGATCCCCGGCACCACATGCTGTGCCAGCCCTGCCCTCAGGGCGGGCTGAGCCGGCCATACAAATGAGTGAATAAACAAATAAAGGTTCTGAAACAAGGAGAAAATAAAAATAAAAAATAAAAAAAATAAAAAAAAAAGTAATTGGATAGGAAGAAATTTGTGATTAAGCAGTTAGCTAAATGCCATCTAGGTACTATTCTACGGGTCCCCTGATTATATGGCCTTTTTTCTCCTTAACCTCAGAAGAGGAAATAGGCATAGAGAGGCTAAGTACTTGTCCACACTTCCATAGAGGAGCTGGAGCTTGAACTACTGTTCACACCAGAGTAGCTCTTCAGCCTTCTATTTTAAGAATACTGGTTTTTAGGGGCTGGGGAGGTGGCTCAATGGAATAAGTGCTTGTATGGCAAGTGCAAGGTCCTGAGTTTCTTTCTTTTTTTTTTTAAGGCGGGCTCAGCCTGCCCTGAGGGCAGGGCTGGCGCAGCATGTGGTGCCGGCGAGTGAACCGCGGTCCCTGCAGTCACGCAAGCTTTCCTAAGCAGGCGCTTTAGACCACTGAGCCATCACGCCGGGCCCAAGGTTTCTTTCTTTCTTTCTTTTTTTTTTTTTAAGGTCCTGAGTTTGATCCCTGGTATTGGGAGGGGAAAAAAAAAAAAATACTGATTTTTATAGTTGTGTGACCCTGAGCGAATTGTATTCTCTTAATCTAAAATTTCTGTGTCTTAAGAGAATACCATATAGGTTTGAGCCGTATTGAAAATAACAGCACGTCACCCAGTACCTACTCGAAGGTGCCATTTATGGAGGATTCACACACTGCATAGATGCATTGCGGTTGGTAAGTGAGAGTAGTCCATAATTGCTGACTTTAACCACAATAGGAAAAGGGAATGGTGGACAGAATTCCTTGGGCCAGACTTAAATGAGTGAAATGTGGCCTGGGACCATAGGCAGCTATACATGATTTACAGGGTAAAAGTGTGGAAACATTACTAGGAGACTTGGACATGCCATGAAGACTCGAGAGTAGTTTGTAGGAGGACTAGCTGAGTTCATACCTGTCCTAGTACTCTGGGATGCCAAGACAGGAGGATTATAAGTTTCAGACCAGCCTGGGCAGTTTGGGAATTTAGCAAGATTATCTCAAAGTACAGTGTGGATGTAGGCCTTGGATTTGATACCCAGTATCACAAAACAACTCCTGTAGTTCTACTAGCAGAGTGACAGTGTCTACTATCTATCAGAGAGATTGACTAATAGGAAACCCTGGAAGTCACGCAGAGACGTTTAGTCAATACTTGAAGAACTGTAATCAGTAACTTCAAGATTACTTTCCTGATGACTACATCTTTTTTTTTATCAGGACTCCTCTTTTGTATTACTGTCCCTTTGCCCCCTCTTGTCTGACAAGTTTTTCTGGAATAATTTATCTTCTGGATTGATTATGTGGTGGAAACAGGATTGAGGTGATTCATAGTTTAGTGATTCTGGGATTACATAAAATATTTGGACAAACAACAGGTTCATTACCATACTATTTTTTCATAGGGTCATTTTTATCCCATGATAGGGCTGCAGACAGGTTGCTTAGTGGTAAAGTGTTTGCCTAACCTGTGTGAAGCCTGGGATCTGGTCCTCAGTGGGGGCACATACACAGACACACAAACTCATGCTCGCACACCCAAGTCCACCACTTTACCATCACAATTATAAATGAAAATCTAACATCAAAGGAATTATCGTGAGGTCTGGTCAGATGGTTCAGCAGTCTAAAGCACCTGCTTAAGAAGGCTTATGCAACTGCAGGGACCACGGTTCGGTCCCCAGCACCACATGCTGCGCTAGCCCCCCACCCCCAGGGTAGGCTGAGTCGGCCATAATATAAAACAAAAATAATTTTAAAAAATAAATAATACCCTGGTCCCACACACACAAAAAAAATAATAATAGTTTTAACAATTTTAAAAAGAATGAATTGTGATATTTTTACAGAATGGAGTACTAAGCCATAAAGAAGGATAAACTGGAGACTTTTAATAGGTAAATGGATGTGACTGAGACCATACTCATAAGTGAAGCAAGCTGGATACATGTGTGCAAATACCCATTTATCTCCCTAGTGTGAGAGGCTGAAAGAGTGAGATCCAAAGTACAATAGATATTGTAAAATGGGAAGAGCCTACTTCAGAAAAAGACCCAAATTAAAAAAAAATAAAAGGGGTTGGGCAGTTTCTTCAGAAACTGGGATGGGTGAAGGAGAAAGAGAAAGACAATGATAGTAAAGATAGTTATACTTTTTGTTTTTTTTTATGGCCAGCTCACCCTGGGGGTGGGGCTGGTGAAGCATGTGGTGCCAGGGTGCGGTCCCTGCGGTTGTCTAAGCTGAGGTGCTTTAGATCACTGAATCATCTCATTGGTCCAAGATAGTTATGTATATATACTTTTTTTTTGTCTTTTTGAGACAGGGTCTCACTATGCAGTTCAGGCTGGTCTTGAGCTCACTTTTGTAGCCCAGGCTGGTCTCAAACTCCAAACCGATTCTCCTGCCTCAGCCTCCCGAGTGCTGGGATTACAGGCATGCGCCACCACGCCCGGCGATAGTTATATTTTTTATTCCTCTTAATTTATCAAAAAAGGAACATTAGTGCTAATATTGTTTGGGTAATTCCTATAATTTGTTCTCTGAGCAACTAAAAATAACAATATGGAATGCATTAACCATTAACATCTCCCATTATGTTGTTCTGAAATTTTGTTCTCTTAAAAAAAAGAAAAAAGAACCATTTCAGAATAAAGGACAGTCTTTTACATCAAATATATTATTTTATTTTATAAAAGAACTGCCATTTTATTTTATTTACTTATTTATTTATTTTATTTTTTGGTGGGACCAGGAGTCAAACTCACAACCTTATACTTGCCAGGCAGGCACTTGTGCCGTGGAGCTATCTCCTCAGGCCCTGAAGCTAGCATTTTAAATGCAACTTACCTCCATGCTGGGGACTGAACAAATGACCTTTACACTGAGCTCACATTCCTAACCTTATTTATTTATTTATTTTGTCTTTGTCTTTTTGAGACAGTGTTTCACTATGCAGTTCAGGCTGGCCTCAACACAGCAGTCCTCTTGTCTCAGCCTCCTGAGTGCTGGGATTACAGGAGTGCACCACTGTGTCGAACCCCTTTTATTTATTTATTTTATTTAGGGACAGAATTGCTGATTTCCTAAGTTGGGCTTAAATTCTCTTATTTTCTCAGCCTCTTAGAGTTCTGGGATAACAGGCAAGTTCACCTTGCCTGGCTAGTATCTCGAACTTTGTCATTTATGTAAATCAGGGAGAAATTTGCCCTCCACTCGTTGATGTGTACTACTCTAGGCCATCACATTATTGGTGCATAAACATGTGTTCTGATAAAATGGAAGCGGCTCATGGGAACATTTTATGACTCCTTCCAACTCAAAGCAGATGCTAAGGATCTGTTAACTGCATGCAGAGAGATGTAAAGAGGGCACATTGCTTTTTATATTGATGCACTTTATATTTTACATTGATGCACGATGCCTCATTTTCAAGGATGGTATTATTAGAGAAGAGGAAAGATAACTAGTATTGTGCTTAGATGTGCCAGTAGTTTTTCGTGCGTAGGTCTGCCAAAATGCAGTGAAATTTATTTTAAAATTGATTAGTGTAGAATTCACAGTCATCTGCAGTATCCTAGAATGGTTAGCACACACCCGGGAATCAATTCTGTTTATGCCGATCAAAATGCAACATACCCCATTTCAGTTACAGCATTCGTTCTGTTTGCAGTGTTGATTTTTCTCTATGGTAATTAAAAAAAAATCTCTTGCTTTTTAAAAAGTCTCCGTCCATTTTTCCGGCAGTGGATAGATCAGCCAAATCATGCTTTGTTTGGATCGATTCTTAAAATGTGATCATTTCTCTATAAGGTGTAGCGTGATGCTGAGACCATTTCAGCAAGCTGTAGACCAGGGACCGCATTCAAAGTAGATCAAAAGAGAACTCACGTAGGAGAGTTGCCTCCCTATTGCACCTACTTGAGGAATTCGGAAGAACTCTAGGGCTTGGCTTTTGGTTCTGGAGTGATGCGGATGTGAGGGGGAGGCCGCCAGCAGGTGTCTGGGATGCGGGAAGCAGCGCCAGGAGAACCTGCAGGCAGGTGTCTGGCGCGGGAGATGCAGTTCCCACCTTCTGGCGCACGGTGGTGCTTATGTCTCCTCTGTCTCGGCTGGCTGTCTCTGAGGCTTCGCGGCCGCCACCTGCAGTCTCAACCAAACCTCGGAGTGGGCAGCACGGGACGTGACGGGTCGTGCGCCCAATAGGGAGCCAGACTCTCGACCACATTCCGGCTTCACCAATGGGAGGTGAGGAGAGCCGCGGGGGAGGCGGGCCTCGCGGCAAGCCTGACAGAGGCGCGAGGCCCTCCTCCCTCTTCTCCGCCTACTCCAGCCTCCGCCGCCTCAGCTTCCCGAGCGAGCCCAACGGCCGCCGGAGCAGCTCCCGCGGCGGAGCAGGAGCCGGATGGTCAGAGGAGCCCGGCAGCCCCAACAGCCGCGGAGTCGCCTGGCCCCCAGGTGCAGCGGGGGTTGGGGGAGACCCGGAGCCAGGGGACAGGGCGAGGGCGCGGGCCCAGGGGCAGCGTCTGGGGGCTGCCGGGCTTTGGGGGCGCCAAGCCCGGGAGAGCAGGGGGTGCGGGCCGGGAGCTTTTGGGGAGCCTGGGCACGGGGCAAGCACATCCCAGAGGCCGGGAGAGGGGGCCGCGTGGAGGAGGGGCTGAGGTTGGGGGCGCTGGGAGGGAGGGGTGGTGGAATGTGGGGGGCGCCCGGCCGGAGGGGCGGGGCTCCGAGGGGCCTGGGAACTGGGGGCGCCGCGAGGGGGCACCGGGAGGGCGGGGCGCGGGCGCAGGTACGCGGAGGACAGGCTGAGGGGCTTTCAAGGTAGACAATGAGTAAGTAGGGGGATTGTGGGGTTTGGGGAAGTTGTGCTGTGGCGTAAGGAGGTAGAGCGGGCTGGGCTTGGGAGGACGGACGGGGAGTCGTGAGTCCCAGCACCGCTGGGTCTTCCTACCTGGGGCGGCAGGGCTAAGGTGTTTGTAAGGTCAGCGGTGGGCATAACAAGCTGAGGTCCCGGGGGGGTGGGACTCTTGGTTGTTGCTCGGCATCCCGAGGCCTGGCCGTGTTGGTTCCTGGATGCCACTCTGAGTTACCGGCATCGTGTGTTTGGTCTGCAGACTGACTGGCACAGTGGAGAAACCACCCCGCAAACGGAAAGGCAGGTAAGACTGACGCCTGCCTCTTTGGCTTCGTGTGTTTTCTGTTTGTTTGGCTGGACCTGTGCTCCCCAGCCAGCCGAGGAACTTACTTCTTTAGCTTTTATTGTAAATGTGGAGGTTTTGCTACAAGGTAGGTTTTCCTTTTGAGCATTTTTATTTTTTTAAGAATTTATTTTATTTTATTTTATTTTTTTCTTGTTTCAGAACTTTTGTTTGTTTATTTATTTTTATGGCCGGCTCAGCCTGCCCTGAGGGCAAGGCTGGTGCAGCATGTGGTGCCGGGGGATCGAACCGTGGTCCCTGAAGCTGCCCAAGCTTTCGTAAGCAGGCGCTTTAGACCACTGAGCCATCCTGCTGGGCCCCTTTTTGAGCATTTTTAAATTGTCACCTGCCCTTTTCCTTTGTATTTAAGGTAATGGAAAATTGAGACATCCTAGTTTATTTTTTCCTGTAGTCGTAATTTCAACTTCTCCACTATCTCGGTTTGTAAAACTAATTGTTTATTGAACAGCTGATGCATGTCAAGTACTTATATTTTTATTTTAGAGGTTTTTTATTTATTTTTTTCTTGTTTCAGAACTTTTGTTTGTTTATTTATTTATTTTCATGGCTGGCTCAGCCTGCCCTGAGGGCAGGGCTGGCGCAGCATGTGGTGCCGGGGATCAAACCACGGTCCCTGCAGCCGCCTAAGCTTTCCTAAGCAGGCGCTTTAGACCACTGAGCCATCCTGCCGGGCCCCACATGTCAAGTACTATGTGTTATGGCTTTATATAAATTATTGCCCATAAATCTTGAGGTACCCCAAGACAGTTCAGTGCAGTGTTACCACTTTTGTGTGAGGAAGGAGCTGAGTCCTACAGAAGCCAAGTATTTATTTATCCATGATCTCACATCTAACGATATAACAGATTCGAAGCCAAACCTGTGTGGTGGCATAAGTCTGTGATCCCAACAGTTGGGTAGGCTGAGGCAGGAGGATCACCATGTGTTGGAGGCCAGCCTGGGCTATGTAATAATTAGATCCTGTCTGAAACCTCTACCCCTAAAAAAAAAAAAAAAAAAAATTGAATCCAGGTAGTCTGATGGCTCCAGAGTTTAAGATTGCAACCAAAAGCACTGTAATGCCTTTCATACACAATTGAAAAGATTTCCTTATTTTCTCCTTTGTAATTGTATATGAAATCTAATAAACTGAACTGGTTGAGCCTTAGGCAGATACCTAGTAGCAAAGGGCTTGAGCTGCCACAAACAAGTGAATGATTTCTTGAGCAAGGAAGAGCAGGAATTCCACAAGTTTTTTTTTTGAGCCCATTCCATGTGTCAGTTATTGTAACAACTCTGTGTAGTTATTCAAAGGCTTATTTTTTGCATTTGTTGGGATTGGCCTGGGTAAAGGAAGCAGCAGCAATGAGGATGTGATCAGGGGGTGATTTTCATAGTTAGTACCTGCTAAGTTATTTTGGTTAATATGCAGAGACCTCAGCAGTAGGAAGTTATAAAATACTCAAGTGGAAATGCCAGACTGTCACCCTTTTGGCCTCTTCTGTTTAATGTGGTAGTCATATGCAGCCAGATCTTGTAAGGGGTGGATTGAATTTTTAATTTTATTTAATTTACAAGCTGATCATTTCCCAGAAGCATATTTATGTCTTAGATATCCTTGGGCATGTGACTCTATTATTTGATCTGTGGATTTTATGAAATCTAAAACCTGTCAAATACTTCTAGTGAAAATCTATTTTTTAAATGTATTTAATACAGAGTCTCACTATGCAGATCAGACTCATAGTGATCCTCCTGTTTTTCAGGAGGAAAACAAGCCCTGGGATTACAGGCACTTGCATGCCACCACGCCCAGTCTCAATCCCAGTCTCAGGGCACTCTGGGGGCAGGGACCACATGGCATGCCTGGGATCGAACCCTTGCCGCTGGGTCTGCCTAAGCAGGTGCTTTAATCCACTGAGCTATCTAGCTGGCATTTAAATATTTATATGTTTGTTATTTATTTATTGTGGCTGGCTCAGCCCACCATGAGGGCAGGGCTGGTGAGGCAGGTGGTGCTCTGGATCAAACCATGGTCTCAGTGCTTTGCCTAAGCTTGCCTAAGCAGGTGCTTTAGACCACTGAGCTATCTGGCTGGCCCTCCAGTGAAAATTTGGTATAAAATACACCCTAAATGTTAAGTTAGTACAGAAAGAGAATATCTAAAATTTATTTTATTTTTTTAATTTTTTAAAATTTTATTTATACATTTTTTCTTGTTTCAGAACTTTTGTTTGTTTATTTATTTATTTTTATGGCTGGCTCAGCCTGCCCTGAGGGCAGGGCTGGTGCAGCATGTGGTGCCGGGGATCGAACCACGGTCCCTGCAGCCGCCTAAGCTTTCCTAAGCAGGTGCTTTAGACCACTGAGCCATCCTGCCAGGCCCCTCTAAATTTTAATGAATATATATTGAAGTATTATTTTAGGTATAATGACTAAAATTATTTTCATTTATTTCTTCTTACTATTTATTTATTTGGTGATATTACAAATTGAACCCAGAGGCACTGTACCACTGTGTTATGTTTTTTTTATTTTGAGTTAGAGTCTTTTTTTTTTCTTGTGGTACCAAGGATTGAACTCAGGACCTTGCTCTTGCCAGGCAGGTGCTTATGCCACTGAGCTATAGCCCTGGCCTTGAGTTAGAGTCTTGGTAAATTTTCAGGTTGAGCTCAAATTTAAGGTCCTGCTGCCTCAGCTGCAATAGTATCTTAGATTATAGGTATGTACCATCACACCTGGTATACCTTTTACTTCTTCTAATGGTATTCACTAGAAAATTAAAATTACATAAGTGATTTGTGTTGTATTTTCCTTTTTTGGAGATGGTCTTGTTTTGTATTTCAGGCTGGCCTTGGACTCACTGTATAGCCCAGGCAGGCCTTGAACTTAGAGTGATCCTCCTGCCTTAGCCTCCTGAGTGCTGGGACTATACATGTGTGCTACCATGGCTGGCAGCCTTGTATTTCTTTTAGAATGCACTGGTTTAAGTCTCCTTACCCTGTTGCCAGACTTCTGGTACCCTCTGGATAAGTTTCCCTACCTATAATGTTTAATTAATTCACTATGTTGTACAAATCGATCACATAATTCTAGTGCTTAGTAGCTCGGTGGCTCCCTACGTCTGCTGAGCACAGTTCAGACTTTTTAGCCTTGTTATAACAAAAGAATACCTTTATTTCACTCTCATCTGCCTTTGCAGCCTTCCATTACTACTGCAACCATAGAAATTCTCAAAAATGGATCAGTTTAATGTCTGATTTTTAAGTAATTTCAATTTCTGGTGAACACTTCAAGATGAATGAATTGCTGAATATAACTTTTTTGTCATAAATATGTTTTGTTTGCCATCTGCACAACTTAAGTTTTCTCTCTTTCATATAGTTTTTATTTTATTTTATTTTATTATTTTATTTTATTTTTTTTTTGTGGGACCAGGGTTCGAACTCACAACCTTGCACTTGCCCAACAGGTACTTGTGCCTCGGAGCTATCTCCCTAGCCCCTCATATAGGTTTTTTTTATATGATTTCTCTTTCTGGAATAATTTCTCTTGGCTCTTTGATAGTCTTCTTAGCCTAGTTATTCATTTGTCATGGTTACAGTACCTGCCAGACACAAGCTGTGAGATCATATGCAAGTTAATAAACGTCTCTGATCCTCATGTTTCTCATCTGTGTAATGGAAATGGTAATAGTCCAACTCTTCCAGGGTTATGGAGTGCCTAGAACAATGCCTGGTGCACAGACATTTTTGTGCTCATGTTTTAGCTTAAAGGTCTTCAGCAAGCTGGGCACAGTGATGTGTACCTGGAATCCCAGTTTATCACAAGCATGTCAGAACAATCTTTTTTTTTTTTTTTTTTTTTGTGGTACCAGGGATTGAACTCAGGACTTGTGCTTGCCAGACAGGCAGATTAGCTGCTGAGCTATCTCCTAAGCCCTTTTGTCAGAACAATCTGGATAATATAGAGAAGCCACTGTCTTACAAACAAAACAATGAGAAAAATCATACCCACACATGAATTACCTTTTTATTTCCCACCTCTTTTCAGAATATGTATAGTCTCAAGATTTACCAATAAATTAAGGTAAAGGGGCCAGGGAGATAGCTCGGTGGCACAAGTGCCTGGCAAGTGCAAGGTCCTGAGTTTGATCCCCGGTACCACAAGAAAAATAAATTAAGGTAAAGAAAAAATGGGAGAACAATAAAAGTAAACCAATGATAAAGTTAGTATACAGACCAGGAAGTACTATGCAGTTACTAAAGTATACCTCATATTTGGCCCACAGTTTCCTGGAATGAGGCAGAGGAGTTAATAAAGTTCAATTTCTGGTGTTTACAAAAATCAAATGTGTTTGTCAAGAGAAACACTATTTTTTTTTTTTTTTAAAGCACTGAGGATTGAACCCAGAGTTCAATGAACCTTTGTAATAAACTACTTCCCCAGACCCCCATTTCTTCTTTATTTTTTATTTTCAGTCTTGCTAAGTCAATAAATAGCCTAAGATAGGTTCAGATTTGCAATCCTTCTGCCTTAGCCTCTCAGAATACTGGGGTTATAGTTGTATACCACCATGTCCAGTTTTATTTCCATGTTTTAGTTCATTCACCTTTGTACCCAGTACTGTCTTGTACTTAGTACAGAACACACATTGTTCTTTTTTTTTTTTTAAGAATTTATTTTATTTTATTTATTTATGTTTTTCTTGTTTCATAACCTTTATTTGCATATTCACTCATTTTTATGGCTGGCTCAGCCCGTGCCCTGAGGGCAGGGCTGGTGCAGCATGTGGTGCCGGGGATCGAACCGAGGTCCCTGAAGCTGCCCAAGCTTTCCCAAGCAGGTGCTTTAGACCACTGAGCCATCCCGCTGGGCCCCCACATTGTTCTTTTTATGTACTACTGGTAACTTAATAAAACCAGTGAGCAGATAAATTCATGGCAAGAGAGTTACTGTGGGATGAAGCTTTCATAGTCCAATAAATAATATGATACTTTTTAATCATTGATAAACTATTGAAAAGTATAATATGGAAAAGAATAATGTGTATACTGACTGAAAAGTATTTATTTAGAGACAGGGTCTCCATAGTTCAGGCTGGCATTGGGCCTGGCAGGATGGCTCAGTGCTGTAAAGCACCTGCTTAGGAAAGCTTGGGTGGCTGCAGGGACCGCGGTTCGATCCTGGCACCACATGCTGGGCCAGCCCTGCCCTCAGGGCAGGCTGAGCCGGCCATAAATATAAATAAACAAACAAAAGTTCTGAAACAGGCTGGCATTGAATTAACTATGTAACCTAGGCTGGCCTTCAACTTACATCGATCCTACTGGCTCAACCTCATAAATTCTAAGATTACAGGCATATGCCAGCATACCTGGCTAAATGGTATGTTAATAGGGAGATCTGGACTATGGAGGTAGCTTAGTGGCATAAAGGCCTGCCTGGCAAGTGCAAGGTCCTGAGTTCAGTCTCTGGTTGAAAAAAAAAAAAAAAGGTTAGGCACGTCTGTCCTTTGCATTGTGTGTGGTGTGAGTTTGTAATTCCAGCTATGTGGGAGGCTGAAGTAGGAATATTGCATTTTGAGCCCATCTAAGGCAATTTAGAAACGTAGGCCTCATTTCAAAATAAAAGAATAAAAAGGGCTGAGGTTTGAACTCAGTGCAAAGGCCCTGGTTCCAATCCACAGTATCCTCCAACTCCTGCAAAAAAGGAAAACAAAAAGGGAAGTTGATCTCTGTGTGGTTTTGTAGAATTCTAAAGAGTACATTATGTTTGGATTATGAGTTAATAACATGAGTTTTGGGTCATAAAATGAGTTTTGGGTCCTGTTTGAAATGAGACCTATTAGAGTAGAATTCATATTTATTAAAGTTTATCCGTTTGTGTAAGGCTTGGCCTCAATTCCTGGCATCCCAAAATTTATATGCCTGTTGACTTGGGAGCTTTAACATATTTTAGTTATGCATTTAAAACAAGGAGGGTCAGCATTTTGATGGCATGCAAAATTCAAGAAGCATCTGGAATGCTTTCTAGTCCTGAGGGTATAGACATGAGTGAGGTATGGCCTGTGCTGCAGAGAAACTTACTTCAATACTTGTCCTTTTTATTTTTTATTTTTTATTTTTATTTTTTATTTTTTTGTCTTTTTGAGACAGGGTCTCGCTATGCAGTTGAGGCTGGCCTTGAGCTCACTTTTGTAGCCCAGGCTAGTCTCGAACTCGCACCAATCCTCCTGCCTCAGCCTCCCGAGTGCTGGGATTACAGGCGTGAGCCACCGCGCCCGGCTTAATTGATTTTTTTTTTTTTTTTTTTTTTCCTTGTTTCAGAACCTTTATTTGTTTATTCACTCATTTTTATGGCCGGCTCAGCCCGTCCCGAGGGCAGGGCTGGCACAGCATGTGGTGCCGGGGATCGAACCGCAGTCCCTGAAGCCGCCCAAGCTTTCCCAAGGAGGCGCTTTAGACCACTGGGCCATCCCGCCGGGCCCACTTGTCCTTTTTATTTATTTATTTATTTTTAAATTTTTTTTTAAGAATTTTTTTATTTTTTACTTTTCTTGTTTCAGAACTTTTGTTTGTTTATTTATTTTTATGGCCGGCTCAGCCTGCCCTGAGGGCAGGGCTGGCGCAGCACGTGGTGCCAGGGATCGAACCCGCGGTCTCTGCAGCCGCCCAAGCTTTCCTAAGCAGGCGCTTTAGACCACTGAGCCATCCCGCTGGGCCCCTATTTATTTATTTTTAAGACTTGTCCTTAATTGGCTCCAGGAGGCGTGGCCAGTACCAAAAGTGAGGAGCACCAAATTATTTTGTTTGGAAAGGATGGCGAGTCACAAGGCAATCAACATCAACAAGTTCTGGCTTGCTCATTGAGTACCAAATAAACAAGTAGTGGGCAGAACTTTTGCATCAAAATGTGCTGAATCTCAAATTCAATGAGTTTGCCAGTTCTTGGATATCAAGGTGTGACTGGATTAGTGGGATAAACAGACGCAAATATGAGACAGTTTTATGACTTTATGTATGAAGTCTGACATAATGTAGATGAAGAGTAATAATATATACTTGTAGTGGGGCAATTTGCTTGTTCTAGGCCTTGAAGGTTTATACTATTTTGGGGGCTATTGTGACTATCAAAATGCTAGAGGGGAGAATCTGAATGCTGAAGTCTTAGGTAAGGTGGATTTAGCGCCAGAATCAGGATCATCAGGTATAGACAGAAAGATGCTTTGAGGAGCTTGGGCTGTGTGGTAGAGTAAGCAGGGCTTCTCAGCTAAGGGAGATTTTTTTCCTTAAGGGCCATTTGACAATGTCTAGAAACATGTTGAACTGTGATAGTTTGAGGCATGTAGTGGGTAGAGGCCAGGCATGCCTCTGAGCACCCTGCAGTACACAGGACTGACCTGGGACTTGCACATTTCGTAATGTGAGCAGTACTGAGTGTGAGCAGTCCTAGAGTCTGGGTCTCAACACTTCTAGGTAAGTAGCTTTGGGATTCTGGGTAATTTCTGCAAACCGTGAGGAGTGATAACATCTCCCTTGTAGAATTATTATTCTCCTCTAATATACTCTAAATACACAGTTTATTTATTTATTTATTTATTTGTTTGTTTGTTTATTTGTCTTTTTGAGACAGGGTCTCGCTGTACAGTTCAGGCTGGCGTTGAGCTCAGTTTTGTAGCCCAGGCTGGTCTTGAACTCTCACCAATCCTCCTGCCTCAGCCTCCTGAGTGCTGGGATTACAGGCGTGCGCCACCACACCTGGCTTATACAGTTTATTTTTTATTTTTTATTTTTTTAGTTTAAATTTAACAGTGGTTATATTACATATTTTGATCATCAGATCAGTTTAGATTAATAGATATAGGTATATAAGATTGATCAAACAGTTAAACGTTAACACTTTCAATAAACATTACTTTTTTTTTTTTTCCCTTTTTTCTTTCCCCTTTCTGTTTTAAACCATTGACACATTGTGTATTGTCCTCACAATAGTTCTACAGAGCACAATGTGTGGGCATGATCCACCTTCCTATTGATGTTGCTAAGAAAAAAAAAGAAAAAGAAAAAGAAAAGAAAATTCTTCTCTTTGAACTAAGAGGAAGCAGATGCATACACAGTCCAATGTTCTACTATTGCAGTGGGTCACCAGTGAAGCTTGCAATGTTGGAGGCTATTGATCCAAGCCTTCTACAGCTCATCTCATCAATCTAGCTCTGCGTTTCATGCATTGTAATTAATCTTTTTTTTTTTTTTCTTTTTGTGGGTGATTAAGGGCAAGTGAAAGCAAGACCTGTGTAACAAAACATTCACTTTTTATATCTTTCAAGGTCAGATTCCCTCAGGATTAACTTTGGGACCATAGACAGTACTTGGTAGAACTGTTGTTAGTGTCAGCCTTCAGGACAAGTCACGGCCATTGCTTGGCCAGTTTGCTTTCTGTGAAAGCCTGAGAGAATGTTTTTCTCTGGGTGACTCTCCTTAGACATACTATAGTTCATGTAACCCTTTCCTATGAGGAGAGTTTATTTTTTTAACTTTGCTGACTCAAAGCTTTAATAGTCCCTTTAAAATTTTTACAAGTAAGATTTTTTTTCTTCCGTTTTGTTACTAGTTTTTGCTTGCAATATGTAATAAACATGTTCATTTTGGGAAATTTATATATATTCATATGTAACTAATATACGTATACATATATATATATATATATATCTCACACATCTTGATCCTTTTTTTTTTAATTTTTTTTATTTTATTATTTATTTTTTATTCTTGTTTCAGAACCTTTGTTTATTCACTCATTTTTATAGCTGGCTCAGCCCACCCCACAGAGGGCAGGGCTGGCGCAGCATGTGGTGCCGGGGATCGAACCATGGTCCCAGAAGCCACCCAAGCTTTCCCAAACAGGCGCTTTAGACCACTGAGCCATCCCTCCGGGCCCCATCTTGATCCTTTTAACTTTCTTTTTTTTTTTTTTTTTTAATTTTATTTTTTTTCCTGTTTCAGAACTTTTTGTTTTTATTTTTATGGCCGGCTCAGCCTGGCCTGAGGGCAGCGCTGGTGCAGCATGTGGTGCCGGGGATCAAACCGCGGTCCCTGCAGCCGCCTAAGCTTTCCTAAGCAGGCGCTTTAGACACTAAGCCATCCTTGATCCTTTTTTTTTTTTAAATTTTTATTCTTGTTTCAGAACCTTTGTTTGTTTATTCACTCATTTTTATGTCCAGTTCAGCCCGCCCCGAGAGCAGGGCTGGCGCAGCATGTGGTGCCGGGGATTGAACCGCGGTCCCTGAAGCTGCCCAAGCTTCCCCAAGCAGGCGCTTTAGACCACTGAGCCATCCCGCCGGGCCCCACCCCTTGATCCTTTTAACTTTCTCTTCCTCTCCTTTCTTACCTTTATCTTCCACTCTCCAAACCCCTTTCTGTCTACACAAAGTCTATCTTTCTGTTTCTGTCATCTTTTATTTTGCTCCTAAAGTATTTCTATTTTGTGTTTCTCAAATTTAAGAATCCATGCACTGCAGTGGAGAGTTTTGTCTATTTTATTTACTCCTATGTTCCTGGGTATTATGGTTTGTGTATAGGTGTCCCCCCCTCATAGCCTCAAGCAGTCATGGGGCAGCTTCTGAAATTTGTAATTGATTACTGTGAAAATGGGTGCTGCACCTCTCCAGGGGCAGGTGATTTGCATTTCAGTGTAAGGAAGGAAGAGAAGTTAGCTGCTTGAGCTGCTGCTAGCCCTCTCCCTGCTCTTGCTCTTTGCCTGCCACCATGAAAGGTTGTTTTCTGCCATGTGCCTCTCTGCCTTGGAGCCAGCTGAATATGGACTGAAATCTCCAGTAACTGTGAGCTAAATAAACCTTTCCTTCCTTCATTTTGCATGTTGGGTGTTTGTCCCAGCAATGAGAGAAGAGTAACTAAGACACTGGACTTCACACATATAATAGGTATTTAATCTTTGTGGATGATTCAGTGAAATAATACATGTAAAATATATGTTATGTTATATACAGAAGGGACTCAGTAAATGATAGCTGCAACTATCATTAATTTAGCACTTTTATTTTGCTGGGCATGCACTCTGCCACTGAGCTATACCCCAGGTTCCTTCTTTTACTAGGCTATTATTTACCTACAAACAAATTCACCTTTTTTTGGTTTGTTTTGGCTTTTGGAGGTACAGGAGATGGAATGCAGGACCTTGTACCTGCTAGGTACAGAGTCTGCCACTGAACTGCTACATCCAGACCCTTTTTACTTTATTTTGAGAACAAGATATTACTAAGTGGTGTGGGCCAGCTTTGAACTTTTGATCCTCCTATATCAGGTTCCCAAATTGTAGGATTAAAAATATCATCTTGGGGCTAGGGAGATAGCTCAGTAGAATAAATGCTTGCCTGACAAGCGTAAAGGCCTGAATTCAATCCCTGGTTCTGCAAAAAGAAAAAAAAAAAAAAAAAAAAAGTATCTTCTTAAAATTTAATTTTATTTATTTATTTATTTATTTTTTGTGGGACCAGGATTTGAACTCATGACCTTGTGCCTGGCAGGCAGGCACTTATGCCACAGTATGTACCTTTGTATGCAATAAAATGTATCATTTTAAAATGTACCTGTGGTGAGTTTTGGTAAAGATATGCAGTTGTGGGCCCGGCGGGATGGCTCAATGGTCTAAGAAGCGCCTGCATGGGGGAAGCTTGGGCAGCTTCAGGGACCGAGGTTCGATCCCTGGCGCCACATGCTGCGCCAGCCCTGCCCTCGGGGCGGGCTGAGCCAGCCATAAAAGATGAGTGAATAAACACAGGCTCTGAAACAAGAAAAAAATAATAAATAAAAAAAAAAAAAAAAAAAAAAAAGATATGCAGTTGTGTAATCACCTATGCCGTCAGAATATAGAATATGACCATTGCTAATCCCTGCACTTGTACATTGCCCCAAATTGCCCTATGTTCCTGTAATTATGACCCTGGTCACTATTGCTCTATCACCATAGTTTTATGTTTTCTAGATTTTCATATGAGTAGAATTATATAATAACATAGATAATCATCTTTGTCTCTAATTTTTATGCTTGGTGTATATAATACTTTTCATACTTATCTGTATGACTATGTGTAACCAGGTTTTCTTTTTTAATTGTCAAGGAGCATTTGTGGTATGATTTTACCATCATTTCCTAGTTGGTAGACATTTGACCCATTTCCAATTTTTGACGAGCATGCCTACAACTTTTATGAGCATTTCATTTAAGTCTTCAAATATGTTTACATTTCTTATGAGTGAAAAGAGTGGACTTGTTGAATGTATATTATGGCCAGATCAGCCTGCCATGGGGGTGGGGCTGGTGCAGCATGTGGTGCTGGGATCAAACCATGAGATTGAACCGTGGTCCCTGTGGTTGCCTAAGCTTGCCTAAGCCTAAGCTTGCCTAGCATACACTTGAGACCGCTGAACCATCTCGCTGGCCGTTTTTTTTTTTTTTTTGTGTGTGTGAACTAGGGATTGAACTCAGGCCCTTGTGCTTGCCAGGCAAGTGCTTATTCTACTGACCTATCTCCCCAGCCCTTGTTGAATGTTATGGCAAGTATATGTTTAACTTTTTAAGTAATTGCCAAATGGCTTTCCAGTCTCAAACTAAAAATGTGTGAGTTTCCACTTCTTTGTGTCCTTGTCAATATTTAGTATTGTCATTTCTCTTCTTTTAAACAGCTTCATTGGTACAATTTGATGAACAGATTCTTTGTTTCTATTTGTTTTTTGGTAAAACAGGATTGACTGCAAGGTCCTTGCATTAAACTATACCTCCCTCCTTTTTTTTTGAGACAGGCTCTTCCTAAGTAAGTAAGTCAGCTGGGGCTTGAAGTTTTGATTCTCCTGCTTCAGCTTCCAAGAGGGCTGGGATTATAGGCATTGGCACTACAACCAGTTTGAAACAAATATATTCATTCTATATTTTGAAGGTATTTTCTCAGAGCTTGCCTTTCAATTTTCTTCATAGTATCTTGCAATTATAGCTTGAACAGGAATGCTTTAAATTAAGACAGCAACCCAGGTTTGATCTCTGGTACTACAAGCTGTGCTAGTGCCTCACTGTGGTAGCCACTGAAACCAGGCATGGTTGTGCACACCTGCAGTCCCAGCTCTGGGAGGCTAAGACAGGAGGATCACTAGGAGTCCAAGCTGTATAGTAAGACCCTGTACCAAATTAACGAATGGATGAATGGATGAATGAATGAATGATTAAGTTGAGACAGCAGATATAGAGCAAGAACAAGTTTAGAGTAAAAATGTGAGTTTATTTTGGTTATCTCAAATGTAAAGTGTCTCAGGGAATTATCTAATCAGGAAAGTAAAAAATAGGGACCGTTAGCCTGGCATAATGGAGTACACTTCTAGTTCTAGCACTTTGGGAGATGGAGGCAGGAGGATCGCAAGCTTAAGATCCATCTGTGAGACCCTGTCTTAGAAATAGGTAGGGATGCCCCTGGGTTTTGATCCCTAGTATGTTGAACAAAAGGGAGACATACTGTTGAGAATAGAGACTGGAAGCAATCAGCAAACATGACTTAAGTCATGAAATTTAATGAAATAACCTAGGGATACATGTTAAATGAAGTGGAAAGAAACTAGATGACAGAATAGCTCAGTGTAGAAGTAGACCAGAGTGCTTTGTGGGGCTAGGGAGATAGCTCAGTGGTCTAAGTGCCTGCCCAGCAAGTACAAGGTCCCTAGTTCGATCCCCACTACTACATATGGTGCCAGCCCCAAAACTGGGCATGATGGTGCATGCCTATAATCCCAGCCCTGGGTAGGCTGAGGCAAGAGGATCACTATGAGACCGAAATGTGTAGCAAGACCCTGTATTAAAAAACAATCAAAAACAAAACCAAAGTTGTATCTTTGGGTGTTTTCTCTTTCTCTTCAGTGCTTTTTTTTTTTTTTTTTTTTTTTTTTTGTGGGACCGGTGTTTGAACTCACAACCTTGCACTTGTGCCATGGAGCTATCTCCCAGCTCCTATATCTTTTTATGTCTGGGAGTCAGACCTCTGTACTCTGAAAAATTACAACTCCTACAGTAGTTACATGGAAAACTGGGAGAATGTTTTCTACCCTACGTTGAAATATAGGACAGTGCTGTACTTACAGAACTTCTTTGTGGTAGTGATTGCCTCAGTGACATCCTTGCAGCAAATGCAGTGGTTTTTGGATAGCTATTTCTTGAGCATATGTTAGTGAAAACCTAGGGCACAATGCCAAGACTGGATTCTGTGAGTAGATTCTGCAAGGGCCATGACAGCTTGGGCAGAGTATGCAGTGGTTACATACTAACATGGAAGTGATTTTCTGGGATGCTCACAAAGAGCCCCCAAGTTCCTTCCAATTCATTTAGGGTCTCCCAGCACTCGGGAGGCTGAGGCAGGAGGATTGGTGCAAGTTCGAGACCAGCCTGGGCTACAAAAGTGAGCTCAAGGCCAGCCTGAACTGCATAGTGAGACCCTGTCTCAAAAA